>BROE01000018.1:4921346-5049029 GCA_036571765.1 Plecoglossus altivelis | reverse complement strand
ATTAATCACACTTACAGCACACAACACACACAACCACACACACATCTCACAATCAAACACACACACACACACAAACACACACACACACACCATTCTTGTCACAAATCTCACGGATTTCAGAAGCAGGTAGGTGCTTCCTGTTGCCTGGTGTGTTTGAATGAGAAGAAAAATCGGTTGCCGTCTGTGGTGGGGTTCTATTGCGAGAGGGCTAGGTGGAGGTGTGGAGGGGTGGAGGTGAAGAGGGCCTCACACCGACCGCCTCCTCCCAGGGAGCTGGGCGGGTGCAGGGGCACCGCCATACAGACTGGCTGCCCGCTTCTCAAAGGCGTTCACCATCTGCTTGACCACCTCGTCAAAGAAAACGTTTGCCAGCTGAGAGTGCAGCAGGGATTTGAACTCAAATGATACCTGGAGGGAGGAGGAAAGACAAACGGGAATTTGGTTCGAGTGAAGGCAAAAAAGAGAAAAAGACGATCCCTTTGCATCTAAGAACCAGTGCTTATCCTCTTGCACTTCAGATGAATGAGGCAGCCGCTGAGGTGGACACTGGCATCCCTACACACCGTCCATTCATACTACTAATCTGCCAAGTCATTCTACAGCTCCGCTTATTCACAGTAACCAGTGGGTTGCCCTTCTAATCCTCAGTCTAGTCGCCCCTGGCAACAGCGTGAGACATGGAGGTCACAACGTTCCCGCCAGTGGGCTTCTTAGTTAGGCTATTTTAAGATGGCTCCGTGACTGGGCTCTTGGGTTCAGGGTTTATTCATAGACGCTAATAGGCTTTGCTGAACACTTCCCTCCCAATAATGAATCCAATGAAGAAAAAAAGAACAAGAAGGCAGTGTAAACATCTCCCTACGCTGCCATTTGATCTCAAGGCCCAAACTACACCTGTCACTCAGTGTACAGTGCAAACATTGATATGGCCCAACAACCACTAGCGTGATTTCAATGGTGTTCATACTAAGATTCAATTGCCATGTAGAGTTTTGAAGGGATCCTTGCGTAGCCACTTACATAGAACTCCACCTTGCAGGAGCCAGGCTGGTCCTTGGGTGCAGGAGCAAACCTCCATAACGTCTCTAGATGGCTGAAGAGCGAGCCGTCAGTGCACACCGCCTGGGGAGACATGACAGAACGCTTTAGCCTCCGCTTCGGAAGCAGACAAAGCCTGTGTTAAGCACTCAGGGAGAGGAGCACAGTGTTAGCAGCAGAACAAACAGGAGACTCGTCACCTTGGAACAGCTGATCACCTCCCTAATCATCGTCTAACTGATTGCATTGCCTTGTCATTGTCTGGCAGCTTACGATTTTCAACCGCTGTCAACCTTGGAACTCTTGAGAAAGTTCAAATCACAGTTATTTTATTTGAAGTTCTTATGAGTGTGACAAAGTGGGGGGGGGGGGCTCACCCTGACTTGGTGGTTGGGCACGACTGTGAGTTCTGAAGTGTACCGCTCCACGATGGGGGGGAACCCAATTTCCAAATGGGCCCGGACATCCCCGTTCCTGCCCTTCATGACGCGAGACTTCTTACACCAGGGGACAAAGTGCTGGTACTGGTCCACGCTGGCCACCACGCTGTACATCTGCTCTGGGGTGTACCTGCATCAGACCCAGAAGACAGACCGGGCGTCAAGCTGGTTGCTTCTCACCCACGATCTTCAAAAAGAGTGCCCGTTTGTGCGAGATACCTACCCTAGTGTCCGACACTCGGAGTAATCCATCTTGCGTGCGGTAATAGGGGCAGCTAGGTTGATGAAGCTGCGAGATGGTGTGATCGAGGGGCAGGATGGGGACAGGGGCAAGGTGGCCCGTCGAGCCGTCAGGACCCCGCAGGAGCCTAAATGTCTGGGAGGACACAGAGGAAGAGCTACTACTTGCACTTCGTCTTCACATGAACAGAGTCCAGACAAACTGCTCAATCAATTGAGAGACTATTACGTGCATTATTCAAAATGAACCAACCCCGTTAGATATCAGTGCAGCCCACTGTAGGTTTACAAAATCATAGCTGGTTGATTCCTAACTAGATTGTGCTGTAAAAACGTTTTCAGGCTGGAATTGGCATCTGTGGTTGCTCACGTTTTTTGCCCATGTGTAACTATTGCTCCAGGGAAGTGCCGTTCTTTTGACTTGTGACTCAACATTCCACCGCACTTTTCAGCTCACTTAATTCACTCTTGATTCATATCTCAAACACAAATACGTGGAAATATATATCTTCCGATATCTAAAATATATATGTATATATGGGTAACAAAAAACAAGTATCTTTAACACATATTTAAATCGGCTATTTCTAATAAGTAAGCGTTAACGGTCCATCAGTTTTAAGTAGTTCCCATACAACATATTTCCCATTTCGGAGGGAAATCATCTGCAGTAAGCGAACTTTTATATAGCTTGTTAGAATGAATGAAGTTTTTGATTAACAAATCACCGGCATTTCATGCCGGTTCTATCGTGCTTGACCCTTACCTGGTATGTGCTTTGTTCGCAAGTCCTCTGGCAACTTTCGCCGAGTGAATCTCAGACATCTCGACAAGCGCCCGGAAAAGTAGAGTAGATTTGTTTGCCATTGTATTTGATATAGGTTCTATAATAGTTGAGAAATATGATCTTGTTCCCTCCGGTAACCAGCCCGCTTTTCCTGATGGTCTCCGATATCAATCTAACAGTGATGCGAATTGGTGTGTCTTTCAACTTGCTTCCTGATAAAGGACGGAGCCTTAGGGAATGACGTAGAGATAATGGGAGGAGCCTATGGACTAAGCTTTTATTAACTTGATTAAGGTTCCGAACCCAACTTTAGCAACAGTGCTGATTATCTGTATGTTCATTTGTATGGAAGGTATAATATAATGTAGGCTACAAAAGAATACTTATTTAACACCCAACATCAGACCTCTCTCACTCTCTCTTTCTCTCTCTCTTTCTCTCTCTCTCTCTCTCTCTCTCTCTCTCTCACACACACACACACACACACACACACACACACACACACACACACACACACACACACAGACTCTAAGCAATTGTCAGCATGACTGAGACAAAAGGACAGCGAGTACCAATACCACTGTGATGGGCTGGCTGTACGCGTGACGAACCTGGACTTTGGTACCTGGCACTGTCAAACCATCCAGGGAAGACATTTCCTGTAAATACGCAGGTTAACGTGACAGTGTTCTGTTTAATCAGTAACTCTAAATTTAATCAAAATCTACCTTTGATGTGGCTTGGGAAAAAGGTTCAGCTAAGTAACAAAATGTTGCCACTTTGATGTTATCCATTCATGGTTGTCACGGTGATGAATGAGTAATGATGGCAAGAGAAGTGGCCAGGAACTAAAAGTGCTTCACCATGACCTGGGAAATGTCCTGCATTAAGTGGTTATGTAGTAGAGCTAGCACAGCCAGAACTGTAGGTATTAGAGCCCCATTCATGATTCCAAAGTAGGACAGTCACCCAATCACGGCTGGAACAGGATCCTTCCTGTGCATGTAACTCAGTTGATCCTGTCCTTCACCTTGGCTTGGTGTGTTGTCTTGTCTTTAGACTGGAGAGCACCACATCACTTAGATAACCTTGTCTATTGTAAGCACTCTTAATGCACCAAAGGAGTAGTCCTAATCTATGGGGATGTGGTTAGACTGGAGATACGACTGAATCTTCTCGTACAAACATGATGTGATGCCAGACGGCACTTTGGGCAGTTTCTTTCATTTTCCTTATGATGTAGATGACCTTTGACGTTTTTTCATTTTTTCTTTCTCTAATTCGTCCTGCCCAATGACAAACTTTCCCAAATATGTCATTCTGCTACTCTCAGTCTGCTGACCTGCACACACACTTTACTACTGGTTAGTTTAAATAATAGTCAATAGTGTCATTGCTCCTTGGGGATCAACAAGGGACTCTAATCTTAATTACTTCAACCGACTCTACTATCTATCAAATGATTGATTTTGATCAAATGAAAGTGTATACAGCAGGATAGAAGCCATCTAGTGGGCAAGTACATGTATCGCTGGCCTTGTGACGTTCCTAGAGGTTGTGATTTGCTTAACTCTGTACCGGTTTTCTCAGCATAACTGGCGGTAATTCCTTAAAAGAACGATTACTGAAACGTGAATCATTGCTGAAAATCTTTATTTCTCATCTATGTGGTAATCAAGGCTCATGAAAGAGAATAGAATGATGCCTTAATAAACAGGCTTAGATGGTGGTACTGTCTTCGGGCCATATTTCCACAGCCCTGCCATCTCCATGAGAACTTTCTCATAGTACTGAAACTCTTCCCTCAGTGTCAATGCAACCGAAAGTCAAATGAACTGCAATTCTGCAACTAGCGACTGCACACCTACACCATATAAAGTAGGCAGAAATACAGCTTTGCAAAAAAAGATTTCAATTCGTTTTCATTCAAATATAGAAAGCAGTTCAAAGCGACACTCCTACACTGTAGAAGGCATTGCACATCATAAGATGCAAAGGCCTCCTAACATACCTCAATTAAGATGATCAAATTGGAATTAAAGGCAGGATTGATACGTTCAGCAAACAAGCAATTTTGGCTTTTATCTCACACCTGATATCCCCTTCAAAGCTACTCCCCCAACAATCTAGCGTGGTCTGTCTTAAGTTGCTGTCCAGTAAACAGCCCATCATGGTTCATCCGTGCTGCCGGCTGAGAAGATGTGCTGACTCATAGCTCTGATATGCTGGGACCCATCTGGGGCAGTGACCTTGAGGCTGGTGAGGGGTAGGAGGGCGCTGCTGGTGTAGTATCTGAAGGCAGGACTGGCTGACTGTATGGCATCCATAAAGATCTGGAGACCGAAAGAAAGGTTTGGTTTACGCCGTACCTCTAAACACACTGTCACACAGAGCTCCCAAATAACTGTGTTATGGGCTGTGTGTTGGCAAAGGACTCCAGGGGCAGAAGAGTAGTGGAAATGATTAAGATAGCATCGCTCTCTCAACAGGCTGGGTGCATTAGCCTGCGATGAATGCCAGATAACCAGATAGTTCATCTCCCACCAGTGTTCATCACCATAAGGCTGTGGATAAATATACCCGCCCTTCCTGGAAAGAGTACAGTACCATAACAAGGAGATCAACAACATTTCTAGTAGGCAAGTACCCCATCGTGGAGGTATGACGTCTCATCGAGTGTCATCTCAAAACACAAACTGGAAGTGGACTTCACTTGAAACGCTGCTGGTTCCAGATTGTACCTTAACTATGTCCTCAGTGTCCTGCGCTGCGTTCTGGAACACGGTCCCACAGTGCTGCAGGTAGATGTCATAGAGGCTCTGGGTGCGGCTGTCCACCTGCTGAAGGGAAGAATCACCTGGCCTCGCCATCTGCAGGTTACTCAGGAAGTCCGTGTTGACAGGGCCACACTCGATAAGGCTCACGCTGCATGATGGGGATACAACGTTGTCACGTTTCATCTCCCTCTTCTCATCGACTCGTTAAAAATAAAATAAAAACAACGTCATCAAATACAATGCTTGCAAAGAATCAAAAAGAAGACCTCTGAACTCACTGGATGTTAAAGTGCTGCAGGAGAATGGCCAGACTCTCACACACACCCTCTACTGCAAACTTGCTTGCGCAGTAAACCTCATTAAAGGGCAACCCTTTGGCACACATATACAGAATACTTTATATTAGGGTTAGTTTTTAATGTCATGCACCACTTCCAACAAGCCACACCCAGCACTGGCCTCTCTCACCCTGCAGGCCTCCGATGCTGCCTGTGACCAGGATGCGTCCCTGGCTCTGGGCCTTCATCCCTGGCAGGAAGGCCTGGATGGTGCTGATGGTGCCCAGCAGGTTCACCTCTAGGATCTGTCTCATGGTATCCAGAGACTGCACCTCCACAGGCCCCATCAGGCCCACTCCAGCATTACACACTGAGGGGACCACAGACAGACAGACCAACACACAAACACACACAGATTTGTTTAAATATTTCAACGAGGACTGAAAATTCACTTCCATTTAAAATCACACACACACACACACTCACACACACACACACTCACACACACACACATACACACTCACACACTCACACACACACACACATACACACACACTCACACACACACTCACACACACAGACACACACACACACTCACACACACAGTATAAACACGATGTTTCTGTGCTGATATCCACAACAGTACCCAAGATGTCGACCCTCTTCTCCCTGACCCCGTCCCTGGCGGACAGTATGGACGTCTTGTCCGTGACGTCCATCTGCAGCACATCCAGGGTGTCCCTGTGCAGACCCTTCACACACTCGAGCAGACGTTCCTTTTTTGACAGGTTCCTCATGGTGGCGTAGACTAAGCAACCGTATCTCATTGGTCAAGGACATGTTTGACACAACATAGACATGACACGTCTGCCGATGATACCATCATTTACATGGGGCTACATACATATTGCAGCAGTTTATCAGATAATGCAGGTCACTTTTTAATGTACAATGACTGGTAAAGGCCAAAATCTGTGCAACATGTCACACAGTCTACATCTCACAGGGTTAACATGTACCCTTGTCCAAACAACCAAACAAATCTAGCATGACTTTACCTTTGTAGGACTTGCTGGGGTCGGACGCCAGCCGTACGGCCAGACTGAGGCCTATCCCAGAGGAGCAGCCTGTGATCAGCACCACCGTCTGGGCCATGAGGCAACCGGACGGTCCTGGGTCCTGCTGGGTGGGGTGCTGTCGCGGAGAGAAGGGGAGACCGCCAACCTGGAGAGGAGCAAGAGCAGCTCAGGAGTGGATGGAATGAGAAGACGGGAAGAGCTTCCACTTTTGTATTTCTCTTGTTATCATTTCTTCCACTATCACAAGGTCCCTTGGGTGTAAACAGGGTTGTATCCCAGCCTATGGCGCAGACTCAACCAGTCCTCCAGGCCAGGTGCTCTGGTATGACATGGCCATCACCCCACTCCTACTCGCCCCTCTCTCCTCCCTGTACTCCCCTTCATCTCAGGACCGTGGATCTCTTCAGAGCCTTTCTTTGATCCCACAATATCCCCCAAAGACCACAATGCACTGCGACATTGCAACCACTCAAGCAAGCCTATCATTACTCGTCCAGAAGGCAGAGGGCAGTGTTCCATGGGAACAAACAAATGTCTGCATGTTGAATCGGGGAGCTCCGTCAAGTGGGCCCTCCATCAGTATCACAAAGCAGTCAAGAGTTCTGAACAAAAAACTCGGCGCTCCGTTAAAAGCACGCCTGCCCTCTGGAATGGAGATGTTCCTAAACCACCATAAAGAACACATTGAACTTTTGGATCGAGGACAGGTGAACAAACAACATGAAGCAACATTGCGTGATTCACAGAAGAGCAACAGTCTGTAGTTAGAAAATACAATCCACTCTGGAGATGGGAACATATCATGGCAGTCTCTTATGATGCCAGAATGATGGACTGAAGATGCTGAATGAAAAGCAACTATACAAAGCTACAGGCGATCCTGTCAGAACTAAGAACTAAGAACTTTCCTCTGGTAAATAGAGCATGGAAGCACATAACTGTTTGTGTTTACAGCGAAAGACACTTACACGATTTTGACAACTCAACTCAGGCTAAAATTGTGTTTGAAATCGTGCATATTTGAAATGTTCTGTTTACCCAAAATGGTCAGGCGTTTTGAAGCACAGTGCGTTCCTAAAAAGTACATGTGGCCTCTGGTTTCTCCCATCACGCGAGACATGCTAGCAATGCACAGGTGATACCCCACTCCTCAGAAACAGCTGGAGGATGAACCACCAGGAAGATGAGTCTGTTTATTTGGCCTTCAGGTCGACACCATGTCCTCTCTCCATCATTCCCAACTTATCTCTCTCTCTGTTTTACACACACACACATAGACACACACACACACACACACTCACACACTCATTTGCCTCCTGTCTCTCGCTCTCACGCAGTCTGCACTGTGTCCACAAGGTGGCAATAAAACACCGGTTCTCTGATCTAGTGGCACCTCAGTTACTGTCTGAGATTTGGAGACAGTAACTGTCTCAGCGCTGTCCATCCAAACACACACAACATTTCCGTGGTAATTCACATAACTTGATATTTCGTTTGTCCTTACGATCAACCTGTTTGCCTTTCTCTGTCTGTCTCTCTCTACCTCTCTCTCTCCCCCTCTCCCTCTCTTATGCAACCTAACAATGTGGAAATAGCTTTATTTTAAAAAGGCATTCTTTGTGCCGGTGGGAGCCAACCAAGAGGGAATTTCCTGTAATTTCGTTGTGTTCTTCCCCTTGAGATCCGATCAGCTTGGCTGTTGGCTTGAGCTCCATGGGACAGATAAGAGCAGGCCTTCAGCAGGTCTATAAAGGACCAACACTGTACCACAGCCAGGTTCAACAACTGCTGTGCACCACTTTCCATGTTATTGCCCCAATCACCTACTGGAATCTTAGACTAAAGACCTCTCGACTGACCATGTATCTTTTCACAGATAGTGGTCACAGATCTTGACATATTTTGATGTGTGGCATGATCAGAAATATATATGTATTAAGGGGTATCATGACTGGGTGTCTGACTATGTACTGTGTGTTCTTTTTGTGTATACATAAGAGGATGTGGGCATGTAGATAGCTGGTGTTCATCTGGTGCACTCATCTCCTGTAAGATCTGTGTTTTCCCCCTCACACCAAACCCCAATGAGCCAGGTCTACACAGCACCAGTTACACACAACACCAGGTCCACACAGAACCAGGTCTACACAGCACCAGGTCCACACAGAACCAAGTCTACACAGCACCAGTTACACGCAGAACCAAGTCTACAAAGCACCAGTTACACACAGGACTTTGACCTCCCAGGCAGTCTGGAGTGGTCTCTGAGGCCCCAATATTGTAGAGTAAAGGTGAAGGAGAAGGATAGAGGGAGTCATGACATGTCCCCTGAAAAAAAACGGATCCTTTCAAAGCTTGAATACGTGGAGAGAACGAGAGAGCTGCTGAGTAGGGAGAGAGATGAGGGATGGAGTCCTACTCATGGGTGTCTTCCAGCACCAGACACGTTTCTGGATGCCTCAGAGGCACCAGGCAGGCCTCGTGTCCTGGGCCGAGCATCGAAGCTGCTGAGTGTTGAAGTCACACTGTGTTTGGAGCGCACTCCAAAGAGAGCAACAGAGGTCGGATGGAGAAACCAACCTTTGTTATTTCAATTAATTTCTGGGTGAGCCTTTGGGGAAGTTCAGGTTTGGTTAAGTCATTGGGGATGTCATTGAAAAATGCACAACTTCCTTGAAAAACCAGATTAGCGTGATCAGAAAATCTGGCACTGACGTCTGGCTTCCAGTATCTGACTGCCTGAATGCACTGCATTCTAAATGAGTCAGAGACTTCTAGTCAGTTACCTTGCAGTAGCACAGCAGGATGTCCTATGTGAGAATGATCAGCGGAAATGAAACGGCTGCAAGCGTGTGTTGGTTGATGTGGTGAAACTGAAATGGCACACAGTACCCGGTGCTATCATAAGCTCTCACGCAGAGCTTTTTCGATGGTGCGCTGTGACAGGGAGTTCGTGAGGACACCAACGTGCTTCAGAAAAGACATTCACAGACTCAAAGCTGGCCACGATTTGACAGAGATTACATAGCGAGTCTTTTGAAATACAAGATGTGTAGTGCACGTGGAGTCTGGACATCTTAGAGTACAAGATTTAACTACTTCCAGCGGCACCGAGAGCAAGCCCGAGCGAACCCTTTCAGTGCCGTTTGACAGATGCAAAGCATAGTCCTCCCACCCACACACATGGTCACAAAGTGACCACTAATGGTTCATGTCGTTAAGGGTGAAACGAGGTAGCTGTTTGTTTGCGTTTTGCCCTTGAGGCCTGGGAAGGAGGAAGGAGATGAGGGCTTGTTTGGTGAGGGCTTCTCCTTTCTGATAAGGGCTCTGTTGACTCTGGTGGATCACATGCATGCATGGCATTCTATCGGGAGCGCAATCTTTCCTAAACAATGGAGATGCTGGCAGCGCCACGCCACAGCCTCAAGATCAAGTACAGGCTCATGATGGAAAGAGGGTATTTTTACACCATAACCAGTCACTGCTTTTGGTCGGGGAGGACTTGCCACAGTCGAAACATTGCTTCTGTTACCTGTGTCATCATAGCTCCTAGTGACCATGCTTTTGTAATAGTCTTGCAAGTAAGATGACGTGGATGTCATTTCAACATGGCTCTCAAGCTACACAGATGTGATCCACGGATTTCTCTTCTTCTCCCTTGGTTGCCCTGGTTGGAGCTCTGCTCCTGCGTTCTGGTTGTGGACCTGGTGAATCGGATCTCGCAGACGTAGCGTCTAGCTCTGTGGGGGATTGAGTTGCTGTTCCAGTATCTGTGACCTCTCCCTGTCTCCCTACTGGCTGATTAAACTGTCTGTCTGTCTGTCTGGGTCCCATCCGGATCTTCTTTCTGAATTATTCTTTACAAAGTCAGGCTTTGTAGCTGGTTGTGTCTTTTCTGAAAGAGTGCTGCTATCCATTATTAAAACAAGACTGATATTGATAAGTATTAAGTGTATGAAGGCATGTCTGTCCATGTGATGCAAGGAGGTTTTTTGAGTCAATGGTGGTGGAATGCGAGGTAAAAATAGTAGGTATTTCCCTGTTCTGTAAAACTCATCAGCTATACAGGATGACTGGGACTGGGATGAGAAACTGAACGAATTCCCCCTTCTGGAGAGTTGAGCTTAGACTGGTAAAACCTGAAACCAACTGGTCGTAACTATCCTTATCGGCTTATAAAACCACACGCAGATGATAGGAGACACAGTTCCATTCTGGCAATGCTGGAGGAGATGGCATAGAGATAAATGGCTGAGAAGCACACGTTGCATTTCTTCCCAAGCTGACGCAGTGGGAGCAGCTTCCCTGGTAAAGCCATCAAGACCCAAACAGGAGAGGGAGTGTGGAAAGAATGGTCTGTTTTTAACAGACTCACTGAAGCACAATCAGCACATTTCTAGACTCGTTTTCAGAGTAGAATTCAAGTCATCTCAAGTCATCTATTGCCGTGCGATTTCAACACAAGGCGAAATGTGTACATCAGCAAGCCTAAGGTTGACGCACATTTAACGATCAGTTTGAAAAACTGGGGAGAGGAGGAGGAAAGGCTGGTGGTCGAACGTCCACTTCGGTGCAAACTAACAGATTGCCCAGGCTCTGTCAATGCTGATATTTCACAAATGTATATTTTCCCAGAAAGCCATGTTGCTGGCAGACTGGATGATGTATGGATCCTGCCAGGGGTCCAGAGTCCAGTCACTGCAGGAGGATTGTCTGCGTTACCCAGAACCTACTGGACTCTGCAGTTTGGCATTCCTCAGGTCCAGTTTGTGTACAAAGTCCCCAGCATTCCAGGAAATGCTGGGGTTTTTGTTGTGGGAAATGTTCCTTCCTTACCCTTGAATAGATGACCGCTTGACCACGCATTCTTTACCCAGAAATACTGGGGACATCCTGTTTCTTCTCTCTGTCTCAGTGCTGAACTACCGCCGAGCCCTGGTCGGACTAGGGGGACCTTGGTCATGGTCTGCCAGGGCTTGTGGAGATGTGTGACCTGTCTGTGTCCGTGCAGCTGCAATATCATGGGGCTTTTCTCATGAATCACTTTGAACAGCATAATAAATTCAATTTTCTCCGAAAATTGAGTTTTACGCACAAGGTTTTTGACATACAGACAGAATATAAATCATCAGCCCCTGCATCGAATTCAAATATTGCAGGGTGAAATAATGTGTCCACCACAATATTGATCAGCTTCAGTCTCGGATACATGCTTTTATGTAATCATCAACATGACATTATTCATGTCATCTTTGATATCAGTATGGAAAAGAGCTTCCACGAAAGCTATATAATCCCTGCTTCGCATGCAAAGCATAATAAAGATATTTGTCATGAGGGCAAATTCCACTTCTCCCTCCTTGTCAAAGGTGCCCTGCCTGAGGTGTGGGTAGAGACGAGAGGCAGGGGCTTGCCCACCTGGGAGATGGGAGGAGCCTGTGACAGGGCGAGGGAATGCAAGACAGGTGATTCAACACCACTGGTATGTGGCTCGTCTGACGATTCTCACCAGTCAAAGCAGAGCCATTTCCAGTTGACTGCGCCCACAGACATTCTCACGCTCCTTGACTTCAGGTGCAGCTCCCCTCCCCACATTCCCCCCTCCCCGCCCTCCCCCCCCCCTTCTTCTTTATTCTTCCAGTTCCCCTTTTTCACCTTAAACACTGCTTCTCTTCTCTCGGGTTGTATCTAGGATCATTCACATTTACTCATCCCTCCCTTAAATGAGTTATCGATCTCACCTTCTCCTATCTACTCATGTCTCCATCTACAGCATTGGTGTCAAAGTACAGCTGGTGCTCTAGAGCTTATGCTCTGTCATGTATGGTCGAGGGTCTGTTCTGAGGTCAGTTTAGCTCCCTCACCTCCCCCATCCCTCTCTGTCCGTGCACAGACGAGTCCCTGAAGGACAGCGTGGGTAAAGCTGGGTGGATGGTGGTGCTGTTAAAGTGGGTGAGTCAGATAGCGTGAAGGTGTTTGGAGAGCTTTGAAAGCTATAAATGATCCTCTCACACTGATGCAAACACGCACGCCCTGTTCGTTCAGCACGTTTTTGTAGGGCCACGTGTCTCAGCCCTGGGAGAGCTTTCTCCAGGGCTCTCACTGAGTGAGAACTTGGTTGGGTTTACCTTTAAAAGTTGGTTTAAACATGATGGTTACAGAAGCCACTTTCACAGATGTTGATATCCACACGGCACACAAAGAACAAAAACCAACAGCTAAACACAACAAAACCAAATGCTTTCATTTTGTTTTGGGCACGAACAAGATACTTACATCACTAAATGGGTTTGTCAAGGATGGCATAACATGGCATGTTCAGGTGTTGTCTAGAAGCCCCGCCTACAGTAGCAAATAGCTTGTTGTGGGAAAATGACATAGACTAATTGTGGGTGGTTGCACGTTGTTACCTAAGTAACCTAACATAACATGTACATAAACAGGTTGAGTCACTTAGTTCTGTGGTGTCAGTCTGCCAATTCCCCATATGCCAACCTGACTCTGACCTCACAGTTCACAGACCTGACACCTCAAGTTCAGACAATGGACGTCATCTGAAAACTTGACCTTTCGCTTTCTCTAATTGGCACTTTGAAGGGGATTCCATATCCTGAAAAGGCATTGTCACCGTGTCCTTGCTCTCCTGTGTTCCCACCACTAACAGCTGACCCGTCTTATTACATAAACTTTTCCATGAGCCGAGTGGTGCAGAATGTGGCTTGTCTTCATTCTAAAGATGCCAAGTGAGATCGGTCATTGTTTCAACTACGGTGTCTGAATGTTTCCTCCATGCTGAGAGCTGAAGGTGTCCACAGGCCTGCGTTGTACCAGTGGGAGTTACTTCTGCATCAGACTCCCAGATCTCAGATAACCAACAAACAGAGAGTAGGAGATGAACCGCTCAGACATTTTACACTCTGACATCTCTTCTGGTAGTGGCAAATCAGTGCTTTGGCCAGGAGACAGCCTGATGTTTAACTGTGCTGCATGAGGTCGTGTGAAAGACAGGCTGGCCGTTCTGACTTGTATTCAGGGCTCAAGGGCTGTTTTTGTTTCCACTAGTGAGGCATCACGCACACAAGCTCCCTGTCTGTGTGGAACACCATTAAAGTCTGCATAGTATTCTGGTGTGTCACTGTGCAGCGTCAAAGCTTAAATCACATAATATTCACTTTAAAATGGAAAAAGGGAATTCAGAGAGAGACAGGCGGAGAAAGATTAGAAAGATTTCCCTCCATTACTTGTCCATGGGCATTAATCTCCAATGTCCAGAAGTCAAAAGGGAATTTTAGGTCCCATAAAGCAGAGTTTCAAATCAACACGTATAAAAACGGGACAAAACAGGATGTAAGTCCTCCAAAGACACTGTTGGCTCCTTCACAAGCCTGCTAAGGACAAATAACTGCCACTAACTTATGACTTGGTGGCCTGTTTCCAACCATCCCAGGAATGAAGTGCATTCATTTGTTCTGCACCGTGTCCCCCTCCGTCCCGCTGTGTGAGGATGCACATTCAGGGACATTCCAACGGAACATCTGGGACTTATCGGTCCTCAGCATCACTTCCTCAACACAAAATGGGAGGGGGGGGGGAGGGGGGGAGGCGGCTTTTGCACGGTCAAAGTGTTTTCTAAAGGTTGTACGTGCGTACTGCACATGCAATCCTATTTTCCTGACGTCATGTTAATTGGTGGGCTTGTGAACTTGTTGGTTGCGTGTCGTGACTGTGGCCTTGGTTACGTTGCAGGTGTTGCAACGGATAATTGTTATGGGGTTGCGGAACGCATTTTCATAAAAGGACGGCTAAACTTGTTGTGGGAAGGCTCTGTCTTGTGTGGATCTGAGATGGCGTGACAAAAGGTCAATGACTGTCTCTGGTGGACGTGTTCTGCTGCTGTGTGTCCTCCACCACTTCCACCTCCGCTCCAAAGAAGAGTGCCTAATCAGTTACACTTGACTTGATCATCTGGACACTTTCGTCAGCGATTTGTCATACTTGAACACTTTGATTGCGTAAGAATCGTTGTGGGTTACAAATATACTGGAAGCTGTCAATGTTGTGTAAGATGAGTGAGATGTATGATTATGTACCGGAGGCAGGTTATGATGATGACATGTCCACCTCAGATGAACTAGTCCCAACCGCAATCCCGTTCTCTGGCCCTGAACTGAGCTTCGATGGACCGGACTTGAATCATTCTCACAGGAATCTTAGGAATGCCACCTTCCCCCTGATACAGGACCGGGCGGAGTGAAGGATCCACGTTGATTAAGTTCCCATCAGCTCATTAGAACGTCGGTTAGCTTCCCCTTGTCAACACTTTGCATTCCAGCCCTTGCCTTGCCATGTGTCATCCTTATCTCAGGAACGTTCGGTTATGTTTGCGTGTATAATTACAAGAAATGGCCCAATATTGTAATATTTCGGTGAAATGTTGGATTTTCACAAATTCCCCCGGTCCCTGATGAATGCCTCCTAAATAGTTGAACCTGATTCCTGGCTTGTTGTGAAAGGTTCTCATCAACACTCCCAACTCCAGGCTTAAAAGAACATCATGTTGAAGCAACCCAGAGATGCTTGTCTGGACTTGATTTCTTAGAAATGATCTTGGATGTTCACATTGAACCCAGGGTGGCCTACTGAGATCAGACCACCGCTCTGTTTCCGCTCCTTTGATCAGTGGCTTGTGTCACGTTCCACACTGGGCAGATGGTGCGCTCCTCCGACCAAGAGAGGGACCAGCATCAAAGGGACCATCATCTTGGTTTGACTTGACTCATCCCTGGGATCAACTCTCTGATTGGTCCTCTCTTCGGAGTGACACACCAGCTTTGATTTGAAGACATCAAAAGACTAGAGTGTTGTATTCCATCGCCAAGTAGGAGATGAAGGCTGGGAACATGGACACTGCGCAAGATTGGAACAGCATGTGTTTTATGACCAACGTGTTCCTCAACATGCTCCTCTGGCTTGCTGTGTTTGGGTCCAGGCCTGGTCGTCTTGCCTGAGGTCTGGATCAGCTCCACCCAGGCTAGGGCACCAGATTCCTGGGGCTAGGCTTTGCGTCAGTCTGAGGGATTCCTCTAGGCCTACTGTCTGTGTGCCGCATTCTTCCCCGTCCCCACGCGTTGCAGGTCGTCAGACTTCCGCATCCAGAGACACAGGCGGCCCCTCTTCCACAGCTGAGAGGAGGGGGTGTGAGAAACATGCACGCTGAGGTCAGAGTTATGGGCTGGAGGCGAGGGGTGGCACACACCCAAATGACGGGGAGAGTGTTCCCTCTTCCTCAGCTGTCCCCCATTCCTCCCCCCCCCCCCACTAGCCCTCCTAGCCCCAGACACCCCTCTTCTGACGGGGGAACAGGACAATGGTGTGATTCTACATGTCCAAGCACCAGAGCCCATTGACGTGATGCTGGGCTTTGTGAAACAAGAGGAGACATCTGATGAGTACAACTGTCTGAACTTCAAAACACACGGCATCAGGACCCGATTCTTATTTGGGGGTTTAAATGCATCAAGAGACAATCCACCGGCCCAACCCTGCCCTCCACAAAACATAACACCCATCAAAGTTACATTGATCCAAAGTATTGATTATGGAGAGTTTCATTGTGGTAAAGACAGCAGATGGCTCTTGATCTTTCACCCCTTTTGTTGGAGTTTGGGGATGGAGGTGTGTCTCTCCTCCCTTCGGCAAAGAGAGGCTTGTCTGGGGTGGGACCCTCATCAAAGAGGGGGAACTCCCTCTGACTGTCCTGGAACAGAGAGGAGAGAGCAGGGGACAGAGGAATGCATGCACAGAAAGAGGGGGGCAGGGAGAGACAGGGATGGAGAGGAGGGGGGATGGAGAGAGAGAGAGACAGGGATACATAGAGAGGGGTGATGGAGAGAGAGAGACAGGGATATATAGAGAGGGGTGATGGAGAGAGGGAGACAGGGATATATAGAAAGGGGAGATGGAGAGAGAGGCAGGGTTGAAGGGAGGGGGGATGGAGAGAGAGACAGGGACATAGAGAGGGTGGACAGAGAGAGTGAGACAGGGAAATAGAGAGGGGCGTTGAGAGAGAGACAGGAATATAGAGAGGGGGGATGAAGAGAGAGACAAGGACATATAGAGAGGGGAGCAGTGAGAGTTGACTCATTGCCAGGGTGGTTAACAGCCTCTTTCAGCTCCACAGTACAGGGATTGTCCCACAGAGAAAGGCTCTAGCAAGGGTAAGAAACCAGACCAATAAAAATCTGACATACTGTGAGTTCATACACTATTATGGAGGGGACCATATTTCACCTCGGCTTCATCTTTTACCATCTACGTTAACTTGACACCTCTGTTTAATCCTCAGAAGTACTGTAAAATGGAGCCAGCTTCTGTGAATGGCAGCTTGTGTAAATTCTTTCTGTGAAAAAGAAGGTCATCTGAAAGTTAAAGTTGGTGTTGTGGAAAGTCTGGATGATGGTGGTGGTGGTAGTGGGGGGGGGGGGGGGGGGGGGTGAGGTGAGAAATGGGATTAGTCTGGTCTGTTTACAGCGGAAGACAGCCTTAAGAAAGGTTGCTTTCTCACAGAGAGAGACACATGACTGACTGCAAACGTGCTGCAATTCTGAGCTACGTGGTTGTGGGGCCCTGAGACGAATGGAACACAGACACGCTCTCTGGATGTGCTGTCGCCATGGGGGGTCCTCCTGCAGGCAGGGGACCCACATACAACAGAGAGAGAGTGTGGGATCCTGGGAGTGAATGGAGCGTCTCACCCTCGTGGGGGGTGCCTGGGTCTCTCGCTAGGCAGAGGATTTACGAGCGGGGGATTGTGTGTTTGGCTGTGGACAAAAACACAGGAAGCAGAAGCAAGCCACTGGGCCCGTGCCAGTGCTGCACACCGTAGAACAAGTCTGAATGACTTCCCCAGACCAAGGGTCTTGCTAACTCACGCTGTATCGCTGAAGAGAAGCCCAGAGAGAGTCAAGCCTCCCCTCTCCTTCTCCGGTCCCTGTGATGTAGTGCTTATGTTGCACCCTTTAAGAGGCTTAGAGAACCCACTAGCTCCATCCAACATCCCGCCCCCCCTCCCCCCCTCAGGAACCCCAAGCTGAGGAGCCAAAAGGGGCTGGACGCAGTCCAAAGCCCCCTTTTCATCCAGCCACCCTGAGGCACCTCCAGGAAATCCAGGAAATTCCGTTCGGAACTGCGGTCCAGTCCGCTGTTCCACCAGGGGGTTCTGGTTGGGAAACATTGCGGTGATGTCGGGTCTGTAGAACTGTGAGGCTTGTTCCTGCAGTGGGGGGTGGAAGGGGAAGGGACAGGAGTTCTGGTTGTCAACGAGGGTCTGTTGTTGTTTCTGAGCGAGACAGCCCACTGTAAGGAAAGTTGGAGTGTCCAGAAAAATCCAACCTTTGTGATTTCTGTTGTAATTTTGTTGGATTCTTTTTTTCCCCTAACCAAACCCCAAACCCTGGCTACACAAAAGCTGACCACAACCGCAGGAATCAAAACAGTATATACATATATATTTATATCAGTGGCAAAACTCTATTTTCCTGTTAGAAGGTAACCAAAAATAGTTCATCACCAGGCAAACGTTTTTAATTTGGTTTCAGATGTGTGTCAAGGGTTTGTTGAGTTACAAGTGTCAATAGGAAACAATAAAGTCAGCTTTAATCTGTACAGGACATTCTTCTCCTGACCCCTCTCATGTCAAGGCTTCCCTGTCATAACACCAGTTGAGAACACTCAACTGGACGAGGGAAGTCAGTGAAGCTTGGACAGAGGCTTTCGTCAGGGGTTATAAACACTGAACACTGCAGACAGACTCAGCTGAAGCACCGGATATTTCCACACCGAGCGGCAAAGACAGATACTTGGCCATGCGGAGAATTGAGCCACCTGTCCCCGCAGAGACGGAGAAAAGGATGCTTCAGGGGACAGTTGGAGAGAGAAAGAGAAAGATTATCCAGCTCCGCTGACCTTTGACCCTCACCCTCCACTCCCCCCCCCCCCCGCCCCCTCAAAAGTCACAAAGAGCCACATGGTGAAAGACTTGCCCCTCCTCCCCTGCCCCCAGAGAGGCTAATTGCATGTTAACCTAAGCACAGACGCAGGCAAGTGCAGGCACACTCCGACACACTCCGACACGGGAGCCCATCTTAGGAAAGCAAGTGAGACGTACTGTACGATATTCAGCAATGACACATTCATCAAGCCAGTGTTGTGATAGACTCGGTAGACCAGTGGTGCTATAGACCCAGACCCTCTTAGACCAGTGGTGTTATAGACCAAGACCCTCTTAGACCAGTGGTGCTATAGACCCAGACCATCTTAGACCAGTGGTGCTATAGAACCAGACCCTCTTAGACCTGTGGTGCTGTAGAGCCAGACCCTCTTAGACCTGTGGTGCTGTAAACCCAGACCCTCTTAGACCTGTGGTGCTGTACGAGGTCTATGACTCACAAAGTTTGATTATTGTACATTTCATGAGTCTATTATGAACGTTTTTTTCTATTTTTCCTTCATTTGAAGTTAAGATATTCTCTCCTACCCAAACCACAAATGTCTCCCTGCTGGCCTCTGTGGTAAGATAGATACAGAGCTCATGGCAGCCGCTTTAAGATCTCCTTGGCTGATGTTAAAAGCAACCTTTTTCTCCCACACTCATTTATAATCTGTGGAAGAAAAGGCTTTTTCTCCTCATTTGATGTAGAAAACAATCTGACTGGTCTTGTGCTTTGAGGGTGATCCTGCAATGTAATTGTTTGTGTATTGTGGAGTGTAGTGCCCATTCCCTGAACAGTTGTTTCATGTTAAGTACTGTTTACCTGTGTCCTGGGGTAGATGTTAAGATGATCCAGAGCGGATAATAACAGCTGTTTTCTCACAAATGCCCTTCCATTGTGGATGCAGGGTCATTGGAGAGGATTTGGGTGTTGCTAGTTTAATGGTGGACTGGGTGAGGCCAAGTTGGGAGGGGTGGCAGGGGGGGAGGGGGCGGGGAGGAGATACAGTATAGTCATGTGGCTTTAGGGTGGAGTACGCTAATTGAACATTCAGTTCCAGGGTCTCCATGACTACGTAAACAAAAGGGGAAGAAGGAGAGGAAGAGTCTGGTGCATACGTATCACTGGGAGAGGTCTGACCTCTGACATCCGCTGGGTTTCAACACACACACGGAGGCAGGGCCCATGTACCTGCTGTCAGTATCGCCGCACGAAAGGATCACCTTACAGGAGGCGTGTCACTAGAGGCAGGGGCCTCTGTCATCTTCTGGGTGACCCCTCAGGTTTCTGTATCGGCACCAAGGGACATGGTGGTTTCTCTTGTTTTGTCAGCGCTTCTCCGTGGCAACAACATTGTTTCTCTGCATCCTTTAGTTTGCTTAGTGTTTACCACGCGTCACAGCACGAGCCAGCTGACATCTCTCCACAGCATTCCAGACAGCTGTGATGAGGAGGAGGTGCTTCACTCTGAGGTGCCAGCCCTCAAACACTACCAACTCCCACGCAGGGTGAACACCGCAGTAAACATCTGATGAAGGACGACTTATTCTTGACGCTGCGTTGTCTTTAGACGGAGGCCTGGAAACGCGAGGACGGGGCTTGAGTTAAAGCTGTAAACATGAGTGGCGTTGCCTCTCTGTCTACAGCTGCTCTCTCTCTCTCTCTCTCTCTCTCTCTCTCTCTCTCCCACCCTCTCCCTCACTCCCTTTCTCTCTTCTGACCTTGGTATTTCCGGCTGCAAGACCAGAGTCGTTCCACCCACACACAAAGGCACACACACCTTCTCACCCTTTGGCTGAGTCTTAACGGCTCAGTAGCCAATACTAATACATAATAAAAAATGTGTGTACCATGACTCAGGGATCCTAACGTTCCTCCATTTCCCCAAAGATGTTCCCTTCTTCTCCCAGACTCCCCTCTTGAGTCTGTTCTTATTTAGTTTTCCTGTCAACGCTTTGTTGATTCATTTCAGTGAGGCTATCCCCCACATTACGTGACTGCATGTGACAGTAACCTATTTTGCTATGTTATGCGAGAAGATGTTCTGTTGAAGAGGAAACAGTTTGTCCCAAGACTTGTCTGCTTCTTCCAGAAGCTCATCTGTCTTTGCTTGTACGCAATTACTTTGTTTTTCCATGCCACCCGACGTCCAGACATAGAAACAATGGCAACTTGTTTTGTTTTCAACCAAAACCTGACACAGGCATGCTTCTGATGGATGACCAAGTTGCTGTTGCCCAATAACACCATTTTGTCTGGGCAACATTCCCTACATTGGAACACAAGAGGCCTTGCTAGAGCCATCTTTAGAGAAAATCTAATATAATCTCCGCAAGGAATGTACAGTGGATATTTCAGGTTTGCTGGGTCTTCTGTTGCCTGTGTTGGATTAAGGAAGATAACACAGTGGTTGTCAAGGGGGCTGCAAACACTGGCAACCCACAGGAACAGCTGAAAAAGCCTGCCTGCCTGCCTGCCTGCCTGCCTGCCTGCCTGCCTGCCTGCCTGCCTGTCTCAGGCCAAGATTTTTATATATGGATATAAATATATATATATATATATATATATATAATATATATAAAGGAACTGAGCTCAAAGGATGAGACCACCTGCGAAGGGTGAAGGACAAAGTTCTTTGATTTTATATATTTATACATGTGTGTGTGTTTGTGTGTGTCAGTGCATAGTGTATATATGTAGTCTACTGTCTATATATATATACTGAGAGTCTGTACTGAGCTTCTGCACTCAGAGCACCTTGGCACCAAGCAGGCCTGTGTCTGGGACGTGCAGCAGAACTACTGCTCCGACTTCCTCTTGTGAGGTAGGTCAGACAGAACGAGGGAGCTGGGCAGGATGTGGCTGTTCTTCACTTATAAACAGCTTTCATCTTCTCTCTTGCTAAATCTTTTTCTCACTCTCTTCCCCCTTTGTTTCCCGTGCTGGTGTCTGCTTTGCATCAACCTACACAGCTTGAGTTTGTGAAGAAAACCTCTTCCTGCCTCTTTTATGTGAAAAAGGTGTGAGTAGCTCTTAAGGTTTGACATTTGATTTGAGCTCTGTCGGCTGCTGTTACTTATTTACTCCACTGGCTATCCACAAAGCTACTGTGTTGTTCATGACAACGTGCAAGCATTGTCGCGCCACAAGACAAAGATATCGGAGATGCACAGCTACATTGCAGCTTCAAGAGTTGGAAAGTGTGAGAGGGAGAAAGAGTTCCTGCTTATTATCTCACTCCAGTGTCTGTCTTCAGGGAGACCTTTTAAGATTTAAACGTTGTCGCTCTGTACGATTCAATTCCCATATTAGACTCTGTCCAGCAGTTCGAGTTTGATTTAAATGTGAGTCTCCCCTTTGGTAAAACAAGTAAAGGCCGAGACGAGAGAAATGACGAACATTACTCACTTTTATGGATGAAGAGTCCAGGCTGGCAAATAGTGGCTGTGAGTTTTGGCAGCGTTTCAAGTGGGAGCAATGCTAGCAATTAGAAGTATATATACGCCTCTGGGAGAGACTTGACAAATGAGGGCCTATTTGGGCTGGGTGGAAGAAAATAAATATGATCACCCCAGTTACATAAGGGGGTGTGGGGTTCATAGTGATACTGGCGAAACAGTAGCCCACTTTGATAGTAAGGGGGGTGGCCCATTTAGGTCACCTTAGAAAAGTTAACTACATGTGAAAACCTCGGAAAAGCCATTTGGCATTAAATTCGTAAAACAGTCGAAGGATCTTGCTTTACTTGATAGTAAAACACTGAAAGCTCCCCAGGGCAAGGGCTTGTTTTGGCCCAGAAATGACTAGGTGTGTATATTTACATGAAACCTGTGTGTTCAAGTTTGAGAGAGGTGAAATACATGTTTGTTATGGGTTCCAAATGTGAAACCAAATACATTCTCAATCCTTTTATCAGTTCGGCCCTTCATCTTTTCCTTAAGACAGACATTAAAAC
This sequence comes from Plecoglossus altivelis, assembly GCA_036571765.1. NCBI lineage: Eukaryota > Metazoa > Chordata > Actinopteri > Osmeriformes > Plecoglossidae > Plecoglossus > Plecoglossus altivelis. The sequence goes on along the minus strand of BROE01000018.1, from coordinate 5,026,445 downwards.
AGGTTATTGGCTTATCACCGTAGTCTCTGATGTTTTAAATGATTACAATTTGTTTTTATCTTGCAGGCTATCAAGAAAAAGTAACCCTATCCCTGATTAACTGTATATCTTCATTTTAACCGCACCTCAAGATCACCAATCCCAGATCCTTGATGAGATGATTTTAAATGATCTAGTCACCGCTCATGATTGGTTGATCTTCAAACAGCATCACACAATGCAACCCCATCCATTCTCCTCTTGATCGCTCTTTGTTTCCGAGATTACCCAGGTGGGAGTGAGATCACGTGCTCATTCCGTATGAGAATTTGTTTGTTCCTTTTGTCCCTGCCAGCTGAGTGCAGTCAAATGGATTAGAGGTCTGTCTTGTTACTGAACGTCACCTCTGTGTGTCACATTCAGCTCTGCGCAGGAGAATGACGTCCAGGGCCATTGTGAGGTGAGCCAGCAAACAGCTCAGAGCTCCCATTTAGGGACGACTGAGGGGATATTTGTTCCTTTTGTTTAGCCACAATGGTTGGACCACAAACACCACCATCAACTGAGAAGCTTGAGGGTTCGTGGGCAGTGGGGGTCGGCGTCTAAATCAGCCAGAAGCCTTTCGCTTGTGTGGTTTTATGAGGTGCGAATCCTCTCTGCTCGCTGCAGGACCTTCTAACACTGAAGTCACAGCAAACTCCGGCAGGAGGATGACATGGGCGTGTGACCCGGCCTCCACATCATGACATCACTAAGACGGTGACACGCAGCACCGGAGTCATCCAAGGGTCTCAGCAAGATCTGCCAAGGCAGAATCCACCCAGGCCTGCTGTTCACCGGAGCCACAACATTCAGCATTTATGTATTGTATGCGAGCTACCAAAGTTAAGATACAGTATGTCCATTTATTTAGACAGTATTACCTTGACGGCGGGTCATTAGTGTGCTGTACATTGTATCTCAGAGATGACCCATAGACAAGTGAAATCAAACAAACTCAGGAAGACAACTCTCATGGCAGATGGATGGAGATGAGATTACCCGAAAACCTGTCTGAGATCAACCTGTTCATTACCCGTATACCAAACTCCATAAACAATGGTTTCTATCTAAGTGTCAACACAACAGGCAGACAACTAGCAATCATCCCTCAGAGGGATTGAACTTTAAGCAGTTTCGCAACTGTGATTTTCATTCCTCATTAAGAGGCAAATTTGAACTAACACTCTTTATTCTTTAAAAATATGTTTGCTAATGCTACAACCTGTGCAATTATGCTTTTCGTAGGTCTAAATGTTTACTTTTTCCAACCACTTCATTGTGAAATTCTGGTTCAGTCAGCAGTATAGGAGTAAAAAAAAAGAAAAAAGATGTGTGTACACATACACAAGGAGACACGGAGCCCTCATCACGCTGCCAGTTCCAGACATGAGCAGTATGTGAGTCAGGAACGTCTTTGAAACTTGAGTCTAGTCATCCTCATACACATGGTTGGGTCGGCACAGGGACGGCACGCCCTCCCCATAAGGACAGGCATCTTGCCAACCTGCATGCTGGTGCGCTGCCCAGCACCAATGACATGGCACCTCTCTGTCCCCACCTTCCAAAAAGAACACAGAGAGCAAAACAACACGTGGGACCGTGTTGAGGGAACGTTGGCGTACGTTATCCTAGCAGGTTCGGTTCTTCATAACTCCAGCAAGCTTGGACCCTCTCTGCACCCCAGGAATAACACCAGACTCCATCCAAGTATGTCACGGGGTCGATGACAAAAAAGACTTGGAAAACAACGAGGCTCTTGGACGAACCCCTGACCCACAAGGAAGAGAGGACATTCCTTGATACAGTAAACAGTCCTCTCTTACAAACTCATTGCGTTAAGTGAGTCTTAATGGCTTAGTAGTGTGCTATCCCCATGGTCATTCTCTCTGCCCCCTACTCTTCACTTACACAGAAATAAACACACAAACACACTCTTGCTCTGCAGAAAGTGAACCAACTTTTGAAGAGGAATGAACTTGACATGCTTTTACCCATGGAAGCACTTCTTCAGACTGCTCTCTCATGAGTGTCATTTGATGTCACACTTGTTCTGCTTCGAAACAGCGACACACTGTTCCAACAGAGAGCAGAACAGAGAGCACTGTTCCACAAAGAGCAAAAAAAAAAAAATCGCACCCAATGTTATGCTCCTCGTCTCTTGACGAGAGCGTTTTAACGAGTTAACATTCCTCAGGGTAAATTCGATTTTTTTCGGCAAGATATCTAAATCTATTACAATTCCAACAGAACTTCGTTTCATGTGGATCTTGGATCGAAAGTGTACACCAAACGTTCTGGAAACAGAAAGTTGTGTTTTTGGACCAACAGAGGACCGTGTCTGTGGACTCCAGCCCCGGTGGAGGTGTTCACAGTCACCAGGTCACGGTTGAAGTTTTCATATTTATGCGAGCTGAACTGCAGGCTGGCAGGCTAATTCTCTGGTATGTGTTTTCATTAGGTCCCAGAGGCTGAGTTGAGCTCCTTCGCTAATGTGGCCTGTGTGATCTCTGACCTCTCTTTACTAGACCTGGCAGAGATGGGGGGTCAAGGCTCTGGAACGCACCCAGACCCAAGGTAACAATTTGAAAATCCATAACAAGGTTATGTAACGTGGTCGCCGGACTCTAATGTCTCTGCCAGGCCTCTGGAATGTCTACTCTTAACAGGCCTCTTTTCCCCAGTTTCTGTTTGCGTAAACATAAATTAGCACTACTGTTAGACAAATCCATTGCTTGTTCATATGATGCATGCCAGGTTTGTGCACTGCAGGCAAAGTAGTCCATTACTGTTCACAGACTGCCTTATGACCACCAAGAATAGATGCCTGCTTTTTCAGTCAGGGTATTTGTTATTTCATTTGTCTACATTCTTTATCCATTCTTGTTCCTTCCTGCTAAACGTATTCAGTACCCCACCTCACCCAGACAATGCACACAGTGAACCAGGGTTAGCTCACCACATCCAAAAACAAAACCTCACCCTGGCTCAAAAGATGAATGCTTCCTACAATTATAATGCCACTGATTGATAGCAACAGAGCTTAGCTTGCTGCCGTTGTATTGTGCTGAAACTAGGTGTTGACTGGTGCAGGAAGGTATTTCATCAAGGTGTCTCTCGTTGCCACATGACGTTTCCACCCTGTACTGCATGTGACAGAGCTCAGAAACCACACGCCCCCCCCCCCCCCCCCCACCCTCCAAGCCCCCCAGACTCCAGCCTGTCAGACAACCCTCTCAGCTGTGCAAGAGAGCTTCTGACACAAAGAAAGAGCAGCTCTGCTTCTCTGAGCCCATCCAGAGCCTTGTCCTCCCCTCCATCCCCCCTCCCCTCAACCAGACAGCCATGTTTTCAGCAGGCCGCTGCTGCCTAGGTGACACATTTCCCAGGGATCCCAGGCCTGTGCACTGGCCAACTCTGCAGGCCGTAAACACCAATTACTTAATGAGCATGCCTGGATTCCTGCCAAGGCTACGGCTCCCCAGTTTGCCATCTTTATTTGTGCCTCTGTAGCTGTCCTGGCCAGCTCCTACTTTCTTATTTTAGATCATTACATCATGATCTTTTCTGTTTTTTAACAAAGGCAAAGAGGCCAATCCGATCGGCACAAACAATGCTGTGCATCCTCAGTGCTGCAGGTCCATGATATAAGTGTCTCAGTCTGTGATATCTGAGGACATGTTTCCAACATGTTACTATTCGTATGACTGATGAAGGCACTGCTACCATCCATCTGAAGACCATGACTGATTCAAGTATGTGTGGGATAGACATCCTCTGATATGGGTTAGTCTGTTACAGCAGCCACCAGCATGAATAGCTCTGGACTGGACAACGCATGACCATAACCCAATGATTATTTTTGCTGTCAGTGGTTTTGTGTGTGTAGAGGAAGAGATTGAGAGATTGCGTGTGTGTGTGTGTGTGTGTGTGTGAGAGAGAGAGAGAGAGAGAGAGAGAGAGAGAAGGGGTTGCAGGGGAGTCCTTAGCTAAGTACAGTAGGTCAAATATACAAGTCTGTGATAGTAGCTCTTAGAGAAGAGGTAAGTATCAAAAACGCTTTACGTTACTTTCAGCACATCTTTAAACCCTCCTCTTTTAGCTACACTTAATTATCATTGGCTTTCATGCCCAGTTTCTCAATTACCATTGGCTTTCAGACTTAGCGTCAGTGGGCTGGCCTCGAGAGTGCTTTATTGTCAGGAATGTCTGAAAGCGCACAAACATTCACCTCATGTGTTTGAGCAGCCGCCTGTTCTTTTCCGAAAGCTTCTACCCTATTATATAATTGTTTGGATATTGCGACAGTTTAGAGTTCCGAGGAATAACGCGGGCTTCCTAAGATCTGTGCCAGTTATCATGCAATTTACTTGGGGATTTTAAATAAGATCGATTTGAACGTCTATAACTAGAAATAATTCATATTCAAGCGGATTGCGCTGCCAAATATCAAGATGATGAACAAGAACGGCATGGTGACGAAAATCCACACCAGAATAAGGACCGAACCCTTCACAAGCAATTATGAGCTTCTTGGCAAAGAATTGGGCAGGTAAGGAATAACTTTCCAAAGAAACGTAGAACCTATTGCCATTCCACTCTGTTCATACACGCTTGCTGCATGTCATGCATGTAATGTCAATTTAGACGTAATCTGTCTTTATTAGTGAAATTACTGCACGTGCGAAAAGGTATTAGTTGAATATTATCGGATGAGCGGGGCTGGCACTACCATTGGAATCCGTTGAGGAAACTCGCGTTCCACTATTAGACCTAATACAGCGTAAATAATTTGTCAGGCTTTGTTTATTTGTTTGAATATTTGAGAGATTTATTTCTTAACGCCTGAGTGTTACGTAACGTCCCAGGTATTGGCAAATTGATTGAACTAAGATCCAAATGTTGCACGCAGACTTGTTGAGTTGTTCCGCACCTGTGCGTCCTTACATGTTTGGGATTTAACAGTGCCCGCAGACACGTTGATCAACGAAGACATTTTTTAGGTGCTTCTTTGGTGAAAAGCTGCTGGTCTTGGCTCGAAAGATTTACGATTAATTCGCACGGGCTGGTAGGGTTTTTCCTCTTTTTTGTGCTCTAATGGCCCTGCAGTTCTTCTGTGAAATCCATCACTGCCTCAAGCAGTGTCTTTATCTGATTGTTCCTCTATATGGCACCAGTATTCATTGCCCGGTGACAGTAAGAGAGAAAGAGACAGCAGATTTGTCTTCCAGAAAGTTATACACGAGCATCTGCTCAGACTGGTTTGTTCGACGCATTTGCTACAGCTGTAGTTAAGACTTGATTGACTCGCAAACAAAACAAAAAGTACCACTGTTTTGAAATGAGCGTTCACCTACATTCATGAAATCACAGAATCTCTGGCCGGAAGATAAGTTAACACAGCAAAGGTTTCTTGTTATTTTAAATCTGTTGTCCACGAGCCAGCATCTGTCTCCAGAGCAAGATCACATCAGGGGTGTTTGTTTGGATTTGGTACAGCCGCTATTTTCCTGCCAATCAGTCTCTTTGTGTCCTGGGGGTGAGGGTGGTGGGCAATAGTAATGTGCCAATTAACATTTGTAACCCCTCCCCCCCCAGTTCCTAGAGTGATTCCCACACCACACTGCCTCATAAACCCCATTAGAAAGGACAATGTGAGTTGAGCTTGATGCCAACAGTCAAGAGTCACTCCCCAAAGTTCTGGTTGTTCCTTCTGTTCCCCCATTTCCTCAATAACAAGTATGAATATGCCCTCTGAACCAGACACCCACACAAGCCATATAATGATCAAGAAGTGTGATATGTTAGATCCCTCTTCACTGGAACTGTTTCAGAGATGAAGATATGGCCTGATTAGTCTGTATTAGAGGGGTGGGGTGAGAGAGAGAGCAGCAGCAGCAGCAGCTGATGGATGTCAGCTGTCTTTGCTGTTCAGACATGGCTCACTGCTTTGAGAATGACGACAAGCTCCAGACCCCACAGGAAAACCAATAGCTGAATTGAATCATCATCATTTTCTGTCTGGGCCTGTGTAGTGCGTTGGCTGTCTTCATTCTGTAACATTCCAGTTCTGTTTTCGTCTGAGTTTGAAATTTTATGATGACATGCAGTATTGAAATTGCTCATACGTCAAAGGAGGCGTTTAATAAGATCTGCATAGATATTTCGTCATATGGGACTTGCCCAAGATGTCTTGCATCTTTTTTAGAGTGTCACAGGCTTTGGTTTGAAAGATCCAGTTCAGATCCAGTTTGCTCTTGGGAGAAGCTACAAGCATCTTCTACTCATGTCTGCCATGTTGGTATTCTGGAGCACTGACTGGATGGAAAGGTAGCAGGTCACAAACACGTTTAGTAACCTCTGATCTCCTGTCAGTGTTAAAAGACCTCCTGTTGCTTGTCACCGCTGCCTGGAACTGTTCCTTCATCCAGCACATTATCTAGGGAAGTGAACTCTCCTCTGAACATGACAAGTGGCCAATGAAAGAAAGCATTGACTTTGACCGGTCTTGCTTTTTTTTTCTCCACTTGGCATCATGTACTGGAACAATTCTTAGTGGGACTGGGACCCTGTGAAAGTAAACCTAAGGAATGACCAGTCTTGCTGGAGGAGGAGGGGGGGGGGTGGGCTTCTGTCTGTGCCAGCCTCCAGATCCTGGGGCAGAAGGAAGCTTTGCTCCACAGAACAGGAGAGTAAAGCTGTGTGGGAAAAGGAATGGACCACAAGCTGATGCGTTCTGTTTTCTAGCTTTTCCATTCACATTCTGCCCTGTACAGAACCTGCTTTTACCAGCGGAGCCATGGGGAGGCTATTGTGTGTCTACCTGCGCTGCCTGCCTGAATACTTGACATCCCCCGGTCCTGACTAGCTATTGTGGTTTGTCGTCTAAAGCAGTGTCAGGGCATTGTGTCCAATGGCGTGCCAGAGATGGTTGTCATTTGGATAGGGGGTTTGACATTGGTAAGCAGGGCTACCCTGTGGTTTGGTTTCTCTACGTTTCTCAGGGGGTGCGAGGGCTCCATCCTGGCTGTAGTCTCCATGACCTGCCCCCCCTCTTGCTCAGCCACTCTGGGCCTGGTGAGGTGGGTGGTCCTGGCCCAGGGTCCTGCCCTGTTTGCTGGTCAGCCTTCGCAGGCCTTTGTGTGGCTGTCTGGGGAGAGACAGGGTCCTGCCAGAGGTCTGGGTGGAGGCGTCATAGAATGCCATTTGTCCATGCTGCTGTCAACTGTAAGAATGGGATGTGGACAAGGCTCCTTTATTGCCTTGGGAGGGCCGGCTGGTGTTTGTAGAGGGCCGGACACACAGGGGCGATTCTGCACATCGGATTTCCTGCCCACACCCCTGCCTGACCCTGCACACCTCTCCGGAATCCATCAAAGTACAGCAGCAAATGGAAACCTCCAGGAATTCTCACACGGTCCTCTGGAACGCTAGTTGTGACATTTTTCTCTTTTTTTTTTTTTTCCTTTTTCCTTATTTGAAGGCATGTTGTCTATATGGACAGGAAACAGTCTGATATAGTCAGACCTCAGACTGTAGGTCTTGTTGACCTTTAGAGTCTTATTACCCCCCTCCACCACCGCCACACACACACCTAGCCATTCAGGCCTGCCTTATCTACTGCCTGTCGGGCCTTCTCAGTGCAGTAGAGGAGATATCAGTCTGGACTGTAAGTGACATAGGAGAGTTTGTTTATTATCTAGTGAAGCACGTCAACAGTAGACCCAGCTGTTTTCCTCATTCAAATGATGCCACCCACATCTTTACTATGTCTTCGAAGTATTTAACACACCTACAAAGTTCCTCTGTGGTCTTCTAGTTCTATCCTCTGCCCACCCTCATATTCTGTGATGTCTTGCTTTGCTTTTCATGATTCTTTGGCAACATGCTTTACAGTGCCTCTAAGCGTTGTTGCATGCTTTGAATTCTGGGGCTAATTGCTATTGTAAACAGCGCTAAATGTAGTTCAATGTGTTAACAACTCTTTCCCCACTCTGTCTTCCTTTCCCAGGGGAAAGTTTGCCGTGGTGAAGAAGTGCATCGAGAAGGCGACGGGGAAAGAGCACGCCGCCAAGTTCCTGAGGAAGCGGCGGAAGGGCGGAGACTGCCGCATGGACATCATCAACGAGATCGCTGTCCTGGAGTCGGCCAAGGCCAACCCTTACGTGGTGGCTCTGCATGAGGTGTACGAGACCAGCTCGGAGATCATCCTCGTCCTCGAATGGTGAGTCTCTGGCCCACGACCAATGAGAGGAAAGAAGGCAAGCGCAAGTGTCCCCCTTTACGTTAGGGATCGGGGCGGTGGGGGGAGAGGGTGCGTGGGGCGATGGTTATCGAGAGGACCTCCATAACTCTGCTGGTATGTTTATGCTCCGCCACAATGCAGAGCTGCCGGGAAAGTGGGATGAAATGATAAGGCTCTTAATGAGGGAGGAGGGGAGGCAGGGGGGGTTAAGACAGCTCTCCACCTCTGCAGGGCTGTTTCTGTATACCTTCCCCTTTTAGACAGATGCCGGGGGGGGGGGGGATTTGCTAACTTTTGCGTTCTTGCGTAGGCAGGATGCTGTCTGACGACTATCAGTCAGATTCTAGAGAACTGGAAGCGTGTTTCCTGGTTAATGTGCACACTCTGGCCCTCTGTGTCTGCTATGTGCATAGCTGTGCGTCAGCTGAGACATTCTCACCTCAACAGCAGTTGCGGATGTGCACACGCACGCGCGGATGCGTGCTCTTACTGTTAATGTATGTCTGCAGAAAGGTGGCAGCCTTATATGGAAGTTCTCAATTGGTTGCTTGTTGCCGGGCTCCTTTTTAGCGACATCACTTCAACGGAAAGAGAACTGAGAACAATGAGCAACAAATGATTGTTCAACACTCCGATGAGTGACAGGGTGACAGTCACATTAAGTCCAGTGACTCGCATCAGACACCATTCACCCATCACGATCCCTCATGAGCAGTGCTCTCATTAGGTCTTGGAGGAAGTGTTTAGCGTCCTAATCATCCCTCTGCCCCTGCAGCTAGAAAACACAAGGTAATTACTCCAAAACCATGTCCTCCCCTGACCCTGGTCATAAACCAGCCCCCACCCCCCTCCCTTCTCTTCCACACCCGTTCCCATCCCAGACATGGAATGCTGCTGCAGAACAAAGGGGTCAGTGACAAGGAGGGGGCTTGAGTTGACCTCCTGACTGAAGTTTGAAAGAAAAGGCAGGTCCAGAAGTTTGAACCCGGCAGAGAAAACCCAGCAGGTGCTCAGCGTGCCAGACACTGGCCCCCAGCTCCTCTCTGGCCCCCAGCTCCTCTCTGGCCCCCAGCTCCTCTCTGGCCCCCAGCTCCTCTCTGGCCCCCAGCTCCCCTCTGGTCCCCTCTCTAGCTGTCAGACCACTCAGGTCAGGGCCATGGGCGACACTGAGGCTAATCAGAAAATGTAAATACAATAGATTTAGTTCAGCTCTGTATGTAGCTTGAACCGCTCTTTTTAAAGCAACGACCTTATGTAGAAAGAGTTTTAGAGCATGTAAGTTCAAATTCCTTCTACATGTTTAAAAGGCTGCTGTGTGCTGTTAAAGAGCTGCCAGCACATTCACCTCAGTGTGGGTTGATGCTCAGTACGCACCTAACCAGTATTCCATTTCCTGCCGGTTCACATGAAACCTAGATTCAAACGCCTAAACATGCGTGCGCACACACACACACACACACACACACACACACACACACACACACACACACACACGACTGCTCACCACCAAAACCACATCCTTTATCATGTTTGAGAAACGTTGAATTCTCATCATCTCTGAAAGTTCCCATAGACTGCTAAAGTGCTAGACCATATCATCACCCACACGTAATGACCCGTCTACAAGACCAGCCACTTTATCGAGAAATGAACGATCATCATCTCCATGCGTTTTTTGAATGGCCTGGAAATAAAATTAATTGGAGGTCACCTTTTTTTTGGTGGTTGTACGCCTCTGTATACGTGCAGCCTGACAGAAGGAGTCGTCCGACTGGACTAAATCGACGTGTTAAAACCCCCTCACATATTTCTATCTTAGAGTTGCACTAAACCAATGACCCTGGGCTAAACTCTGTGGAAACCTTAGATAAGAGGCTCTCTGATCCACTGCCGAATCGCAGCCAAACCAGCGGACAGTCCAGCCAAACGAAACCACCGAGCAACCTCAGAGCTTGTGGAAGCGGACGAGTTGAACCCTCGCTCGTTTTGATCTTGCGATGCTGATGGAATCATTCCTGAGGTTAACTCTGCTGGGATCCCAGTTGGATTCCTCAGCTCTTTTCTAATTGAACTGAACAAGCTGGATTTCTTTTCCTTGAGTTTGCCATTGTCCTTAAAGTGTTGCTGACTTCTTGACAGGGCCGTTCTATACCTTTCGTATAAAAAAATGCTTATTAAAACCTTCATGTTCAATCCATTTCTTTTGGTCCTTAAGATTTTTTTTTGTTTGTCTTGTATGCCTGGTTTATGGTTAGTCATTATTGAGGGGCTCGTTATCACAGCAAAGTAAAATGTAAATAAGAGCAACAGGGAAGTCAGTTTTCAAAACTGAAGGTTGCCAGGAGTCTGGACCTCGCTGTAAGGGTTAGGAGTCGATCGTTAATTGGCTTTGAGTTGACGTCAGTAGACGTCCAGTTTGGCAGTCTGCCAACCAGAACTGCACACGCAGTCTCCTTGTTATTCTTAGAGAGCTAATCTAATGCTACAGGCTACACAAACAAACAAACACCCACTGCTAAAGTCCACTGATGTAGAAGAGTTGGCCTGTATGTCCTCAGCTCCTCCAAGCAGCTTGATGACTTCTCTTTGCTTCTCTTTCCTTTCTGTCTTTTTTTTTTTGCGTCTGAACCGAAACGGAAACGATCCATTTGACTCGGTTCGTCTGCTCGTATAGGATGCAGTAGCCCACCTCGACAGAGGAGAGAGGGAAATCAAATAAACACAAAAGGGAAGTACAGGATCTCATCTTACCTGAGCTCTGTCTAAATGGTTTAACTGAGTTTATACAAGATGGCTTTTATTCAAAGTAAAAACTTAGAGTAGCTTCCCCTTTCATTTGAGTACAGATAAAGGATTATGAAGACATCATATTTGTTTAATCACCCCCCCCCCCCTTATTACTCAAACAGGAAATATGTCGTCGGTGAGAATGTTGAACTTATCGCTACCTTTGCGTTCATAAGGTCATTTAAACGGGTCAATAGACACATGCATCTATTCTGTCGGCTTTCAACATGCATGAGACTTGGACGATCTGTCCTTCGAATCACGCACCTCTGCGGACATGATTCGCGGTTTGATCCTTTGAGTTGCAGGGAGGTTCATCTCAAAGCATTTGCCGCTCCAGGCGTAGATGTGACGGACATCTAGAGAACCTCAGGAAAACACTGGTTCTATTTTCACAGCTGAGGACAGTAAAGGGTGCTAGGCTAAGGGGAGGGGGGGGGGACTGGTTGAGTGTGATGGTGGTGATGGGAGGGGAGGGGAGGAGAGGCAGGGGGTAGTTATGCAACAGACATGCCTAGGGCCTGGTCACAGATCTCTTGGGAAGATAAAAAGCACGTGTACAGACTAAATCCCCCACACATGGATTTGGTTTTGGGGCAAGCAACTGTCCGCTTTTGGCGTTTGATCTGTCAGAGGGGCAGCTAACACAAATCCACCATGTTCCTGCATGTAAGCATTCCTACACAAGCATGACAAGACCAACAAGCTAAGGATCACATCATCTCTCCTCTGATGATGTGATCGAGCAAACAACAAGCAACCCTTTAATTTCATAATTTGCTTTTCCACTTCAAGTCTGTTCCATAATCCCCTTTTTATCCTGAAGTATTCAGAGGTCCATGCCCAGGTTTAAAATGTCATCTGCACGGTTTGGGTGTTTCTTTGTAACTCACTGTTCTATTCCTATACAGATAGTAGCTCCTTGGACAGCAGTATCTTGTTTTAATGGATAGGTTTGAAAACTGTGATTTCCCCCCCCCCCTGTTTCCTGTTATCTGATCTGGAATGTTTCTTATCTGGGCCTGGAACTAGGCCAGCATGGGCCCTCATAACAGCAGCTGTAAAGCCCAGGTCAGGGGCCAGTGGGAGAAGTGGTGCACCTAATACAGGTTTATGAGCAGGACAAGAGGCATGCTGTGTGTAGATGTGGATGGACTCTGTTCTCGAACACAGAGTATGTGTTCTTATGCAACTTATACAACTGGATGAAGAGCAGGAACCTGTGTAGTGGGTTGCTGGCGTCAGAGTGTAGGGTGTTTTGGTTTGCCTTCTAACCAAATACTGTATCATATTTCATGTTACAGGACGTACTGCTCAATTTGCATGCAGTTTGTGCTTCATCATGACAGATCGAACCATTTTAGAATTAAGAGTATGGTGCTCAAACTCACAGATGTGTTAAGTTGTCCACAGTTCTCTCTCCCCTTGTCCCTGTTTCTGACCGGGTTCTAATCTGTCTCTCTCTCTGTCTCTGTCTCTCTCTCTCTCTCTCTCTCTCTCTCTCTCTCTCTCTCTCTCTTTCTCTCCTCAGTGCTGCCGGCGGCGAGATCTTCAACCAGTGCGTTGCCGACAACGACGAGGCTTTCACAGAGAATGATGTCATCAGACTGGCGAGGCAGATCTTGGATGGCGTGGCTTTTCTGCACTGCAATAACGTGGTCCACTTGGATTTGAAGGTCAGTAGACCATGTCTGCAGGACTTCCTGGACGGGGTCAGCTTTCTACAGTACACGTATCCTCTTATGCAAGCAGACCACTACAGTCAAGGGTAGCATAGCAGACCAATAACTGTCCTGTCTAATATATGTGACATTTCAGGCCAATAAAGAAGGCCTTGTTAGGAACTGTTGGTTTTTATGAGTCCCTGAATCGACAAGTGTTTTACCCTGGTGGGAGCCCTCAACTCAAACAAATGAATCTTGTCAGTGTCTGGTTTCCGGAATGTTCCGGAACAACAGAACAGAACAAAAGCAGCAAACCGCAGTCTTATAGGTCTGTCTGTCATCGTACATACATCAAAACCCTCAGACTTCATCAGGGATAATGATGATCCGAGATGATGAGGAAAACACAGTTTTGAAGTATTTCAGATCCTCTTCAAACATCAGTGAAAAAATGACACAAGCTGTTTCCTCATCTAGACAGTTTTAACAGCAATGAGAAGAGCAGGCAGAGGACATATCCAAGTGACTTCCTTCCTTTCTTCGCTGTTCTTTTATCGGTTGAAAAAGATCTCAGGATGCAATGACCTGCCCGCGGGCCAGGAGATCATTCATCCCTCTTAGGAGTCGTCAGTTAGGAAGCTGCCACAACCCTGGGTTAAGCCACAAGAAGCATCTGACCTATTACAGCGACCCATATAATTGTTCATCAGAGGCGTCCCACTTTTAAAAGGACTAATATAATAGGCTGAGGGCAGGGGTTGAGCTTAAGAGAAAGATCAGCAATGGGATTGATGTCACCAAACCTAATCCTCATTGGCTTTCTGCAGTCCGGAGCTGAATGAGTCTACCTTAAGCCTTATCTCAATGGATAGGCAACGCTGATCACATAACCAGAAATGCTGCTACTGTATGAGGTTGTTTAGGATTCAGTCTTATCTCTCCACGTTCTTCTCCAGCCCCAGAATATCCTCCTCACCAGCTCCAGGCCTCTAGGTGATATCCGGATCGTGGACTTTGGACTGTCCAGACGAATGGACAGTGTGACGGAGGTCAGGGAGATCCTGGGCACCCCGGAGTATGTTGGTGAGTTTGCAGTACGACTCTGCAGGGCTGGGATGGTCCTGGGATGACCCCTGTCCTTACATCACCTCTCCAGGGTTCTGGTAGACTCATGAAGGGTTTTGTGTGTCCTTAACAGCTCCAGAGATCCTGAACTATGAACCCATCAGCACAGCAACAGACATGTGGTGAGTGTGAGCTAAGGACAAGGTCCACCACTGCACTGAGCCTACTGCGGTTCGACGTCTAGTGTTTTTTATCTCCTGTGTGAACACATGGAATGTAGAACAATGGAATAACCTAAAAAAAAAAACACCACACAGACATTTTCATCTGCCACAGCGTTTATTTGAAAAGCAACAAGTTTGTGTCCATTTCATTCTCAGATTTAGGTTCATACAGATCACGTTGAAGTCTGTTGTCTGACTTTTGCATCTTATCTCTCCTCTCTCCTCTTCCTCCTCCGTCCCTCTCTCTTCTCAGGAGTATCGGGGTGTTGACGTACGTCATGCTGACGGGGGAGTCTCCCTTTCTGGGAGACAACAAGCAGGAGACCTTCCTCAACGTCTCCCAGGTCAACGTGGACTACTCCCAGGACATCTTCGAGGGGGTGTCCCCTCTGGCCATCGAATTCATCAAGTCCCTGCTTATTAAGAACCCCAGGTGAGGACTGCTGTCATCTGTTTCACTGCTGTTTTCTGCAGTACCGTGAGGATGTGATAGACCACAGCTTTTGTACATGGTAAAAGGGAAAAAGGGAAAGGGGGGGGAAAAAAGAAAAAATTGTCCTGTTCTAAATAATGAAATGTCCCAGAGCTCTAGGATTTGTGATGATTTGTGTTTTGACCTCAGGAATACTCAGTCTCGGGTTACAGGCTCTGTTCTCTGGGCTTGTTTGTACGTCAGGAATGTGACAGAGGAAGTCAATGACACCCAGACTTGCTACACATCCTCTATCCTGTATTCACCCCTTGCGTGGGGCAACTGTCCTGCATAGACTGACACAACAGAGAAACGGATTGTAAAATAAGATCTGTTTACGCATCACATTTGTTATAAGTGACATTTCTTTAGCAAAAGGAGAAGGAATACATCAGTCATGTTGGCTTTCCTGTCACGTGTGACAGAGAGCTGCTGCACAGAAGGCCTGGCAGTAGCTTGCTCTGGCTCCATGATCTCCAGCTTTGATTGCTGCAGATTATCAGCGGTGTTAAAAAAGTGGAAAAATTCCTGCGTGAGTAATCCCTCAGAGGGAAATCTTTGGAGGGGCGATCCCCTTTCGTGGTTTCTTTAAATTGATGCTGGAAAGAGAGCGTTTTTGCATAGGGACAGTGAGGGGAAGGAGGAGGAAGGGAGAGATCATGAAGTCTTCCCTTGTACTGTTACACATCTCTCCAGATCGGTGGAAAAACCTTCACTCATCAGCTGTACGTGTGTTTGTATCCACAGGAAGAGAGCCACTGCATTGGACTGCCTCAGTCACCCCTGGCTAAACGGCCACCCCCACAACCACCCCCACCACCTCACAAGTCCTGCGTCCTCATTGGATGAGCCTGAAATGAGCCAATCAGAGTCTGAGCCAGAGAGCCCCACCCCTTCCCGAGACCTGGACACCAGAGGCTCCTACCTGACGTGCCCAGGCCAGGGGGAGCTGAAGGCAGGCAGGGACACCTTCTCCTTCACGGAGACGCCCTTCTCCACACGGCCAGAGATCCAGCAGGAGCTCATATGCTGAGCTGTGGACCACTCTTGCCTAGTCCATTGACTGAAGAGATGGACAGCGAGAGTCTGTGTGGTCCCATACTGGGCCCTGCTATAGCTCTGTCTGTCTAACTGTATGCATGCATGCTGTTGTGATGAGTGTGTAGCCTGTTGACCATCTGTAAACTCATGCCTGAGTGTGTGGATGCGTACTATATGCTGGTAGGCTGCTTGACTGAAGAGACACAAGTGCCCTCGCTGCATGTGAAGTCCAGCCGCTGACCTGCGCGGCAGGACAGAGGAACGAAGGACTTCCTGCTTCCTGACACGGAGGGGTTAGCCATCGCTGGTTGCCATGGGCACCAGCCTTTCATGTTTGAACTAGGGCACTGATCTTTCCCCCTGTGATATGATTTCAGTCTGTGTGAACCGTTGGCAGAACCAGTTGGACCTCTGTACCTTCCTTGATGACTTATTTACAGGATGAAGGATCCAGAGTGGATGATGAATGACCCCGCTCAGACAGCAATGACCACTAGGTCAGGGAGGTGACCTCTGAACTCAGTCACAAGTGTCAAATCTGTGTTTATTTATCTGTGTGTTTGTGTGTGACCACTTTTTGGCTTCCAAATTTTAAAAAGTCACCAGAATGCCCACAATGTCATGGTTTAAAAGACAATCTTGAGCACTTTTTTGTTAAATTTCTGTTGTTGATCTTCACATATGGTAAGAAACCAAAGTCTTGGTAAGAGGGAAAGCACAGTTAAGTTAAATGACTCGGACACAAATGTACAGTTTTCTCCGTCCGCTCCACGTTCCGTCACTATGCCATTAAATGCCACATATTAGCCTCTACTGTGTTTTGTTGATGGTGTTCCTGTTTGTACTTTTGTAAGAATTATTTTGCTATTGTTGCACAATTGTCCTTGGTCATCTGTAGACCGTCATTCATTTGCCATTCAGAATATTGCCACGGATATCCTTCTGCTTCACTCAGTCATGTATTCATACAGGAAGAGGTGTCAGATGATTTCACAAGCGGTCCAGTGTAGTGATGTTGGGCTTTATTGGTGGCCAGTGATTGGTGCCCATTGATTGGTGGCCAGTGATTGGTGGATGCTTTCCTGGTCAGCAGAGGGTTAACTTAGGAAGGCCGGACAGCTTTTGTAAAATCACCACATGCGAGAAACAAGAAACATTTTTATTGTTTTTAAAAAGTACTGAAATGTATGTTGTTAAAGATTAATCTCTAAAATATTTTTTTTTCTATTCTTTTAAGGAGAGTAAATGTTAAACAAAGATTGTACTGTATATTTCATTTCTTTCTTTTTTTTACATGGTCTTTGTAATTATTTGACTTCCATTCCTGTTTTCTACTAATGAACTTCAGGTAGGTTTGCACTTGTGTCCATTTGGACTACATTAAAATGAATAAATATTGATGGCATGCCTAGATGTGTATTGAATCTGAAAATAAATGTACATTTTGTATCAAACCTACCGACTTTCGTTTGACTTTTGATTGCGGTAGATTCCCTTTTGTAAACACACATTCACAATAGCGTCATTTCTCTTCCAAGAAGTTTGTTTTGAGGAACCATGGATGCTTAAAATAACAGAAGAAAACAAATCTGAGCAGCCAGCATCCAGAAATGTCCTGACAGTCTTTGTAGGAAATGTCAGTGTCCCATGAAGAGATTCGTTCCTCTTCAGTAAACACACCACATGCTATCCTACACAGAGACGCAATCTCTTTCTCATACGCACACACAAGCATCTTTCATTCCTCTTATTTACTTCAGTAATAAGTTTGAACAATGGCCTGGCCATGTTTGGAATTATTGCTTTAATGTGCCCTTCCTCTGGCTGGATTGAGCTCTTTCCAGGGAGAAGGGAGAGGAGTCAGGGAGAGATGGGGAGGGGGAGGGAGAGAGGGAGACAGAGTTGGGGAGACGGAGAGAGGGAGACGGAGAGAGGGAGACAGAGTTGGGGAGACGGAGAGAGGGAGGGAGGGAGGGAGGGACGAGGGGAGAGAGGGAGGGAGAGGGTGCACCCTGCAGGGCCTAACTGCTCCAGAGCCCCCTGCTATCCAGATCCTCTCCAGCAGGGATGTGCTGCTGTTCTGGAATAAAGGAACATAAAACATTTTTTCAAAAGATTTGATGTTTAGATTGTTAAGTTTTTAACGTTCCCTTCTTTTTTCCTCCTTATCCTCGACTAACGTCTCTTCCAAAAGGGGTGGTGTGTTGCACCATGTTTTTCTAGACCAACGCCACATCCAGGCAGTCGCACAAGCACAAACAAATAGGTGCTACCACAAGCACATGAATGCCGTGAACGTTCAGTCTTAACTCTAGACTTAGCATGACTTCGGGTGCTTTAACGAGCATTTCCTTGAAACAATTGTCCGGGAGAACTTTACGTAACTTTCATGTTAAAGATATCCATTACGTAAGGATTCAGGAACGATCCCATGGCTTTTGCGTTATCTCTCGCATCTAGCAGGGATGCATAACAGCTGGCCTCCAACACGTGTGGAAGATGTCGACATCCCCAGGACTGCAGAGGATGGTGGCTGAAATCAGCCAGCAAGTGTTTCATCCCAAAGTAATCAGGTGCACTAAACCTGAGACCTGGCTGTCAGCACCTGGAACCTTCCAACCTTGACCCCCTGCAGCTTTCTTTTCCTCGCATTCGTCCGACTGGCTGGGAGGGTTGGAGGAGGTTATCAGATTTGAACAGAGCAAACACTGGGGAAATGATAGTGTTTACTGGGTCATTTTTATAGTGAGTGAGTCATACATGGCCTTGGATTCTAGGAAGTGTGCAAATGAAGGACAGTCAGAGACACAACATGACATCATCAGGGCTGTTCTATCTCAGGCGGTGTCAGTGTAAAATACACACCGCCTTCGCGCCCTCAACCTGGTATCACCTGTATTTGACTGGAATACAATGTTCCACACACGGCTGCACGCCTCTCCCTCCACCCGTGTCGTCCTGCCTCCCTTCCCTCTGTTTGTCTTTCTCACGTCCGTATTTTTCCACTCCTCTGTCTCTTTCAATCTCACTATCTCTAGATCTCCCTAGTCTGTCCGTTTTTGTGTGTGTGTGTGTGTGCGTGTGTGTGTGTAGAAGCTGCTCCCACACACCTTACATAATGGGGACATTCCTCCAGGCTTATGTTCCTGGTTATGGCCTCATTATTCTGCTGCCACGGTCATGTCAGAGCAGTCAAGAGAAGGATCAAAAAAGCAGTTCATCTCTGGGGGGACCAGAAAGCTTTGCTGCTGCCTCACACACCCCTCCCACCCAAGCCCCCCACAATCCCTCTCAGGACAAGCTCCACTTTTGAGAACTTATTTCATTTCCAAATGTATGTTTACGATTCGTTTATTTCATCAGCTGGATGTGAAATGTGGAAAGCTCCGAAAGTTTCTTCTGGGCTTTTCGCAGTGTTTCTGGTACAGGCCTCTTTGGAGGATTTGCCAAATTAGTGAACGAGTGTCACATTCCAGCTTTGACCTCTTGCAACAAGTTACAAGGCGCATCGACTATCACCTAAAGCCTCCGGATACAGAAAGTTAATGCCCCCCTACAAAAATGCTCTTATCTACAAAGGTAGTTTATGGTGATGAACGCTTGAGTGGAATAGTGTCCAGGGTTAGTCCAGCAGAGCGGAGGGCATCTGAGGAAGTTCACATCGAGCACTTCATCCTCAAAGTCAGTCTTAACCTGCAGTCCCCCATCCCAGTCCTAGTTCAAATTGCTAACATGGCTCCTCAAACACTGAGAAATCCCATCATTTACCCCCAATAGGTACTGATCAAGAGGAAATATTTGGATCATTGCTTTCACGTGTCCCGGTCAGGCTTTGAAGGGCAAAAAAAGAAAAAAAAGTGTTCAAAGAGGGCAAAGCAGCGCTAACCGCTAGTAATGTGTTTCTCATTTCGGAGCTGAGACTTGAATGCCTTTGGTTAGACACAGCTGGGGGTTTTGTCCTTGGAAACCGCTTGAGAACAACAAAAAGATTTTAAACAATAAGTGGCAGCTAGGTTAGATGGTGCTGGCTGCGGCATCCATATCCTGCCATGACACAGGGCATGGCTGGTAGGGAGGACACTCAACTCTGATACTCTGACACACACGGAGACGCAAGGTTTTTGAACAGGCTCCAACCGAAACAACAGGCATTGTTAAGTCCGTCTTTATAGGGTTTCCTTTTCTGTGTGGGTAAGTTCACGAACTGAAACAGAAATGCGACAGGTTCAGGTTTCAACCGAAGGTCTGCTTTTTCACACACACACACACACACGCGCACACACACACACACACACACACACACACACGTACGTACGCACACACACACACACACGCACGCACACACACACACACGCACAGTCACCAGCAGACGCAGGGTTCTGGAAACATCTCAGTGTATCAGGGCGAGGGGGAACAGCAGATTCTGGTGGTCTGAAGTTCTCTGACTTTCACTTCGACTTTCCAACCAATCACAACACAAACTGTGCCTTGCCTGTACCCCAACTCTGGGGTTGCAGAGCGGACAACCTCCACCCTCCCAAACCCACAAGCACACACACACACACACACACACACACACGGAGAGACACACACACCAAACACTGGTCCATGGGGCTCAGAGAGAGGAGGCACCGCAAACTCTTGGCTCCCCAGAGTTTTTTCCCTCCTCTCCTTCTTCACTTTCTCTGTTGTCTTTCGAGATTTTTGTCCCATGTGGAGGCACGGCTGTGTCCTATTGAGAAGGCAACTAGTATATGATGTACCTGCAGTATGTGGAACACCGATACAATTACCATAGCTGAAACTGAACCAGGTTTTTATCAGAGATTAGATACTGGTCTGATACAGTCATGCTGTTGGTGTGGCAGGTAGATCCTTGATAGAGATGTCTTTTTTGATACTATTACGGACCAGCTTCACTGGTTCTGTCATAGCGATATTGTCTTTCTGTCAAACCTTGTGACTTGTCTTGAAGCCAGAGGAACTCTGAGTGCTTCCAAGCATCAGGAATTCTTTCAAGGTTGCCATGAGTCCAGGACACTTTAATTGGCTGAAATGGGCAGCCATTCCTGCTTTTATGTGTCTGCCACTCGTAGTACTTCATTCCTCCCCCTCCACCTCCTCCTCCTTTTTGTTATGCAACTGTCTCCCACAGAGGTGTGTGTGTGTGTGTGTGTTTTTAGGAGAACCTGTGTGTAATGTCGTCATTAGTGTCAGATTTTCATATTGTGTGAAGTTTCCTGATCTAATCGGCCAAATCAGTGAGAAAAAAAAAAGAAATGTGAAAACAATGGCGAGGCCAGACAGGTCTTGAAACACTGTTTCGCTAACAATGTTATCTGAAGACCTGGCAGTAATAACACGCTAGCGAGGAAAAGGCCCAGCCCACAGACTAAAGGCAGGCTAACGATGACCCCCCACTCACCTGGATGTTCCACACAACTAATAGACTTGTCAATCAAGGAACCTTAAACACTCTCGCTGACCTTTCAGTCTGTCTGACAGATTCTAGAACATCACTTTTCCTCTCTAGCATGACATGTCTGTGTGTACAACAGGCTGCTCACAATACAGGGAGGAATGAGGACCAGAGCGTTCAAAGGAATGTCATGAGGACGTCACGAAACTCAACTAGGACTCCTTCGTTTAAACTCTGCTCGGTTCTCATTCTCGAGACACCTGAGAAAAGCATTTTTCTAAAGCCATTGGAGACCAAAGTTTGTTTCAGTGTCAGTGTCAGTGGTTGGTTGGCTGAAGACAGCATCGAATGGTCCTTGGCGAAGACAAGTCACATCCACATGAACTTCGGTCGTACTTTGAGCAGGAACATCATGCTCCTACTCGGTCGTTGATCACTCTGTGTTCTCTGATCCAGAGAAACAGCTACGCTCTCAAATTATATCTTTTTTTCAGGACACCAACAACAGGATGGAGTCAAATTTCTATCCAATAATGCTGATTATGATGAATGAACTTTGAGGCTGGTCACAGGGAATGTCACATTCGGTGTCCACTGCCAAGTTTCCTGACCTATAGGAAAGGATCAATGACATTCCGAGGTTCAGAATGCAGAGAAAAGTGACCCGGTGAGAAAGTAACATCACAGCGACATTCCAATCAGACTAATGAGTTTAGCAAAGCGAGAACAGCCTGTTCTGAAGTACACGACTCGCCCCCAAGAGGAAAAAACGACATCACGCTCGACCGAGAAAATGTTGTTATTCAACTCCAATAACATAGGTAGAGTTTCTGAATGTGTTATGAAACGTGGGCGACATTGTGAGGTTCTAATTTGGTTTACCTACCACAGAGCTGAGCTGGTCTGCCACGTGTTTAACAGGTGTCAGCTAGATCATATTTGTCCTCATCTCTTAGCAACAGAACCCTCTGGTCCATAGCACCAGGGCTGCTGCAATTTTTGATTACTCTCACCTATCCCATGACCTCTCTTCAGAAAGCATACATACCTTTCCAAAAAAATCAATCATTTCTAGTCCATTTCAATAGACTTAGATCAAGCAGAGTAACAACCTGAAACGATTTACCCTTTTCTGCTTAGGAGAAACTGTTTGTAAATGTAAACGCTATTCTCTTTCTATTGTCACAGGATGTTGTGGCAGACAGGGACTGTTGATAGAATGGACGTTTTCCCCCAGAAGAACATCGAGTTCTCCTCGCGAGGTCTTTCATGGAGGTTGCCTAGCAACCGTCCCAGGACTGAACACCGGTCGTACGGGCTGAACTCACGACACACACCAACAACCGCAACTGGCCGGCACCGTGGCAGCAAGCCTTCCTCCCACCCCTCTCTCTCTGAGTATAGCCATCCTTTCATTTGATAACCAGTACTGGTTTTAGTTGGAGAGTGAAAGACAAGCCCTCGTTTTTTCATGTTGACTTGGATAGGCTCAGGAAGAGCGGAGTGACCTTGCTACGCAGGGAGGGTAATAACTATAATAAACTAACTACTTAATGATGTCTAGAGAGTAATGATATCACAGTACCTTGTCATCATCAGTCACTATAATGTCAGCCTATTAAGTGATGAAGGTGCTTCTTTCAGAGAATATCCATGATGTTGAACACATAACTGTATATCAGTATGCGAAGTGCCAGGTATTCGGAGGTCGTTTTATTTGTGCTGGAACAGGCCTCTGGTATCACATTTCATCCTCAAATTCCCTTATAATGCAGGTTAGTCAGCCTACTTAATCTATTCTGAAGACAGCTGTAGGAAAATGGCTTTATGAACTTTCAGGAAAATGTTCCTTGTAAACTTAACTGAATGTAGTGCAGTTTCCTGTTGTGACAGCCAATCATTTTGAGGAACACGGTTTGTACTTCACTTACTTAGGAAGGAGCATTCATCCTTGACAGCAGTCTGAAGAGACATCTAACGTACCTCTCAAGAGCCAGGCCAAACCTCCCTTGACCGTCCCCTCCTCACACACCAAGACTCACCAGGAGAACATCAGGTACTGCTCCAGAAAAACTTCATTCATCTCAGTCCAACACTGCCACCACGAGGACGCCTGAGGGACTGAATAGAGCGCTGTTAGCTGCACTAGACTATACAGCCACCAGATGGCGCAGTTGATCCATGACAGGGCTTTGGAACAGGAGATTTCCATCACCTGTTCATAGACACGACATGCTAGTAAGGAGCGTGTGGGTAGAGGAGAAGACACGTATCCAAGACAAGAACTCTTCTCATGAAACTCTTTTCTTTGTCTTTATTGACAAACACAGATACTTAATGCTATTCCCATCCTATCCGGTCTGGATCTTACAACAATTTCTTTTCGGATGTCTGTCGAAATCCTTCTACCCTCCTCGCAGTCCTCTAAATTCCCCAATCAGATTGTAAACATTCACAGAAAATTAATACGTTAACACATCTGGAAAACAAGCACGAAAACAAGAACGACAATAACACACGATGTCAGATCATATAATTGTGATGGATTATCACGGAAAGCCTGGCTACATTTTAGACCAGTTAAATAATCTCTGGCTAACAAGACTACAAATGACATAATCTCCCCTTATTCCACTGCATTCAGATATGTCTGAAACACAACCGGCAACACGCACACACCCACCCACACACACCCACACACACAGCACATCTGCAAATTGAGGATAATGCTATGATCATCCACATAAGTAGTCATGCGTTATTCCCTTTAGACCCTCACAATAGAGCTGTGTGTGCGCAACCTGAGTGTGTGTGTGTGTGTGTGTGTTTGTACGTGTGCGTGTATTCTCACTGAGCAGCTATAAAGAGGGTGGATGGAGGGTTGATTTAACAAGGGAACACACACTAAAGCTGAGTGACTTTCCTAAAGGTGGAGAGGCGATGGGTGGAGTTTAGGTGCGACTGAGTGAGTCAGATGACGGTCAATCTTCACCTGCGACAAAACCCCTGTCTGGATCTATCCACACATATCTGCAGAACGGAACTATTGAACCAAAAGTATTAACAATCATTAGTGGCTGGATAAACACAGGGCTTCACCTGGGCTTGGTCAATATGTCACCCTCCAGTCAGAGCGGAAATAACTGATCTAGTCATTGAAACCAATCCAACATTACAATAAGGTTAAGGTGACGGATCTTCGGAAAACCTTGACCTGCAGGGACACTAAAGCACTGAGCTTGAAACATATTTCGTATGCAGCAGAGATGGGGATGATGGAGGAATATAACAGATTTGTCTCTAAATCCTTGTCGAGAGTTTGACAGTTTAGGGGGGGGGAGGGGGACTTAAGGAGTGTCATTGAAAAGCATAGTTCTTGAAGCAACATTCAGGGGGTAGAGTCTACCTGACATCAGATTTACTACTGAATCCCCCCAGTCCAGAGGCGCGTAGCGAGGCATAAGAGAGGGGGAGGCACGAGGAATATCCTCTTCAATCTTCTAACTTCCCGTCTAAAATGCTTTCAAAGGTGAACGGAAGGAACTTGAAGCCTTGCCCAGTGTAGAACTTGTTCTGGAATTCCACCCTGGGGGGGAAAAAAAGACAATACAAAAAAAAATAGCATAAGTTGAAGTGAACTGTATGAATTGGGGATGGTTGTTAGTTAACCTGCCAATCAAGGATATGAATGCAGTCTGTGGTGTACAGTCACAGTCCAGACTAGCACCAAGTCAGCTGCAAAGGTCACAACATAAAAGGGAATCCAGAGTTGGGGTGGGGTTAGAGGTGAACCCTGCTCCTCATACCACTGTGCCTCTCTGTAAACCACCTCGTAACGGAGCCCACCTCCGCCCTGAACCCGAGCCTGCCCCCCAGCCCAGGAACCCAACCCCCCCCCCCCTCCCCCTCCTCATTGCCCGGGGCTATTTATACACCCACACGACAAACCCTAGGTCAGGGTGACCTTTCAACCGAGGAAGCAGACGTGCTTGTCATTCCGGAGGCTGTCTGGAGGGGGCACCTCCACAAACACAGCTGCTGGGACATCCACAACAGAGGCCTGATCACACCAGAGGAGCAGAGGCGTGGGCTCTTGCTCAGGTGTTCTCCAGCAGGGAGAGCAGGGGCCCTCCCGGGGGCCCTTCCGTCCCCTGAGGGCCGCTCGGAGGGAGCGGTGCAGACCGGTGTTTGGTCTGCATGCCTGGGATTGGTAAATAAACCTCTGGTGAGTCAGTGGTGTCGATCACCTGCTTTGTGACTGCGCCAGAGGCTTATCAAGGCCAATTCGAGTAGGCTGTGACACATGCTCACGCCGCACGCCCACGCCAGATAGCATGGCTGATGAATGGACAGCTAAGCTTCCTGGGAGCTCTAGAAGAACTACAGAACCCAGCATTCTGCGTGACGCAGAGCCGCAGCATCAAACAGAGCCAGCCAGCCAGCCAAGCATTCGACAGCTACTATACGCTGCCTGGCCGACACTGAACATACTGAAGGCTCCAAGCCAGGAAACAGTAGGTGTGTGAGAACGTCAGCTTCTAAAAGCATAAATCACATGCCAAGGAAGCAGGCTTTGACTGAGATAAGGAGACTGCTGCCACCAGCAGGGGGCAGTACAGACCACTGTCCACAACAACAGTGACGAACTGAACTCACCTTTCAAAAAAGAAAAAAAAGAAAAAAAACTGGACTTAAAAAACCCCAACACAAACAAAAAAGTTTTGAACCGACTACATTTACTCAGTCTCATTAAGGGAGATAAAGAAGGGAGATAAAGAATATTGAGATAAAGAAGATTTATATTTGAAGAAAAATAAGCAATATGTCTGGCTCAGAGAGGCTGTATTAAGATGGATGTGGCCAGCTGTAGTCTGTCTGGGAGTCATGTGATTCACTCCAGGGATTCAACACATCTTTAATGACAGACTAAGCTCCGCCTCTCTCACACAGCCAGCCTGCTGAACTGTCACCACAGGGGGAACCGACACTGCAAAATCACTGCCACAAAACCACTCACCCACAGCAAAATGCTGACAAGGCAAGACAGTGGGGGGGGGGGGAGTTAGCACATATAAGGAAAAAACGAGACTGGTCTGTTTCGTCTTGATTTCCCAGTCCGCCACTTACCAGTGCAGTCTGAGTGCGTGCAGGAAGGCAGAGAGGCCCTCCATGATGAGCAGGATGCACACGGTGAGGACAGCGAAGGCGCCGAAGATGATGGCCAGCAGCAGGAAGCCGGCGAAGCTTCGAGAGGCCAAGCCAATGTGCATCACCATGGTCCACAGCACCTCTGACAGCTCTGTACAACACACACACACACAAACACACATACAGACACACAGACACGGTTAACGACAATAATACCCTGAGAGGGTGAACTAACTGTGTGCGTGTGTGCGTGTGTGGAGACTCACGTGCGTGTGCCAGACTGAGGGCCCACAGTCGTAGGTAGGAGGCTGTGTTGGAGATGCAGCCCAGACAGTACTCTATGGTGTGGATAGCCTGGTGCACAGCCATGTCCCCAAAGTTAAACTGCAGAGGGGAGAGATAAAGAGAGCCAGACAGAGAGAGAGGGGAGAAAGACAGACAGACAGACAGAGAGGGGAGAAAGACAGACAGACAGACAGAGAGAGAGAGCGAGAAAGAGAGAGACACCAGACATATAGGCGTCAACATCACCCAGCTTGTGGGACATAACCTGGCTGGGGGAGCAGAACTAAGTGCTGCAGGTTCACATTGATTCAGCAAAGCCATTCAGGACACCGCACCATCAGCTGCTACCAACCCAGCGGCCCCAGCAGAGTCCAGTCAGAAGCTGCAATGAAGACCCTTCTGCTCCATTAGGAGCCCTGCACAGGACCCCCAGCAGCCCCCCAGACAAGGGCCCAAGCACCAGGGCCAGATTAGGACCGACAGGAAGGACTCGTCTAAACATGCTGCCCAGGGACCACGGAGACTGTTACACCCTTCTGCACCCAGAGAGCCACCAAGACAACACACAGATACACAGACACACATATACACAGACACACATATACACAGACACACAAACACAGAGACACAAACACAGAGACACAAACACAGAGACACAAACACAGAGACACAAACACAGAGACACAAACACATAGACATACACAGCCTACGGAACCATCAGGAACACAAACACACAAACAGAAGCAGGAAACTAGGACAGATGGATGGACGGACGGACTGACAGACAGACAGAGACAGACAGGCAGACAGACAGAGACGGGCAGACAGACAGACAGAGAGGTCAAACATGCAAATGGCGGGGGGGGGGGCATGAGTTCCTGTCTTACCACTTCCTCCTCGGTAGCCTTGAAAGGAAGTGACAACAGGTCAGGTCTTAGTTAATGACACACAGACACGGGCAGGTTAGTGATGAGAGAATTGACATAAGTCGGAGAAAATAAACAACACACACAAAAAACGAGGAAATAGACACACATTATACTGTACTGAAGGTGTTTATGTGGTGTATAGTCCTCAGTGTCTGAGGCTAGCCTATGTAGGGTCCTGAAGGTGTTTATGTGGTGTATAGAGCTCAGTGTCTGAGGCTAGCCTATGTAGGGTCCTGAAAGTGTTTATGTGATGTATAGAGCTCAGTGTCTGAGGCTAGCCTATGTAGGGT
Source organism: Plecoglossus altivelis (assembly GCA_036571765.1). Lineage (NCBI taxonomy): Eukaryota > Metazoa > Chordata > Actinopteri > Osmeriformes > Plecoglossidae > Plecoglossus > Plecoglossus altivelis. The sequence continues at coordinate 4,998,858 of BROE01000018.1, read as the reverse complement.
CATGAAAGTGTTTATGTGGTATATAGAGCTCAGTGTCTGAGGCTAGCCTATGTAGGGTCCTGAAGGTGCTTATGTGGTGTATAGTCCTCAGTGTCTGAGGCTAGCCTATGTAGGGTCCTGTCATGGCAGGGTTCACCTGTCTGTGTTATAAACTAGGTCTGTTCAGTCTTCAGCCACAACATTCTACAAGAGCATTCTCAGGTCATTGCCATCTTGAGAATGCTGTTATGGCGTGCGTCTCCGGTTGCCGTTGGACACAGCGACGGCGAACGGCATAAGAGCTGATATGCGCTGACCCACTTAGCCCGGCACAACAGGTGGGCCCCGGCAAGCGAGGGTCTGGATCACAGCCCCCTGCCTCTCAGGCTGAATTCCAGTTCTTAGCCCATATTCTGGTGAGTCAAACACCCTCCTTCATAATTGTGGCTGAGGTCAGCAACAATTGACGTACTTGCAATACTTGCAAAGTTGACTAGTCGAGTTAAAGAAGGCAGAGGAGCCGAGCACAAGGACCCTGTTTAAACGCACACTTCTCTATTAAAGCTCAAGTGGCATGTTTACTGACTCTGCACCAAGCGCTGCCTTTCTAACTACGAGGAGAACCCACGCAGACACTCGTAACACCCAACATAGTCCTGTTAAGCCAGTGAACAGGTAACAAACCAACTAGCCTGAATGGCACATTGTTGGAAATGCACCCACATGCAGTCCCATTAAACAGCCAAACCTGAACAGCAGGTTACTGGCTTGGGAACAGCCTACTCACATTTACAGTGCGAATGTCAACATGTTAGCTGCTGCACGACAGGGGAGTCTAATGGACAGCCCGTTTGAAAGGGCACCTGTCTTTGTTTAGCCATTAACATGTTTATAAATGTTTGATCAAATTAAACGTCTCTTCTTTTCGAAAGGTCACCCGGGAGAACAAAGACCTGATGTGATGTCTATCTGCAGCATGTTGCGTCTACGCAGCTGTCAGACCAGCCTGTTCTAACTGACTACTCTGTTGGGACGACACGACCTGATCTAGGCTGAACTAAAACACAGACATCGAGAAGAGGTCACCGTGTCGTTTCATAGGTTCCTTAAAAGACGGCTCGAGGAGAAATGCACGGACAGAACTGTGGGCTGTTTCGAAACCATCAAAAAACAGCCTGAACTGTGGCCTACAGAAATGGGACTTCCTGTTTCCAAACCATCTGGGAGTTCCATGTCGAGGGAACCGCCACCTACAATATTGATGGTGTTCTGTGCTTTCCTGAGCCAGTGGAAATGCAATAGGAGCTCTCAACAAGGTTCCCATTGTGGCTGCTGTCTTCAATTATTCAGGGTTATTGTATCCGGGCCATGTCCTGCTCTGTTCAGGGCACCCTACTGTGGAGAGACCTCTGAGGTCAGGAAGCTGGGGCGGCCCAGGCTAGCAATGAGAGCAGGGAGAGGGAGGACTGGGGAGAGTGAAACAGGGAGGTGGAGGGTGGAAGACATCTGGAGAGTGAGACAGGGAGGTGGAGGGTGGAAGACATGGGGAGAGTGAGACAACGAGGTGGAGAGTGGAGGACTGGGGAGAGTGAGACAGGGAGGTACAGGATGGAGGTCTGGGGGGAGTGAGACAGGTGGAGGGTGGAGGTCTGGGGAGAGTGAGACAGGTAGGTGGGAGGGTTCCATGTCCCTCACCTCAGGCTCCTCCTCAGAGTGCTGGGACAGCTGGTCATGTTGGATGATCTCAGCCTCGTCCTCCGTGGGCCCGTTACCCACCCGGATCCCTCCAAAGTTCTGCGTGCCCTGGAAGCAACATTGAGGACAGGGTCAAACTGGGGTCGCCGCCTCTACCTGCACACCTGCATCCTGTCTCGCCACTCTGACGTCTCCAATGTACCTGTTCAGAGAGAACCTTGCGGAGAGGTTTTATAAGGGATAACTATTTGAATTCAATCTCAGACTAATTGAAACGTGTGGGAGAGCAGAAGGACAAGCAGACGGTACCAGATTCTGCTTCCAGAGGTGCTGTCGACGCAGAACCAGGGTCTTCACAATCAACATGCAGGGAACGCATGCCAGCGCCACCACTACCAGCAACGACTGCAGCCCCATCTGGAGAGAGAGATGGAGAGAGGGGGGGAGAGAGAGAGAGAGAGAGAGAGAGAGAGAGAGGTGAGAGAGGAGTATGACCAATAGCCCTTCCTCAGCACTCCTGTGTGACAGTGGGGCTCACCTGTCCCCTGTAGAGGGGCTGGTTGGTGGGGTCACTGTAGTTGAAGAGGAACATGTTGATGAAGGCGATGAGCAGGCTGGGGGCGCCTTTGGAGGTGCGCGCATCGTACGCCACCCACTTGTAGAAGACCAGCAGGACCAGGTAGCCGAAGAGGCTGGCCATGAACACAATCTCTGGGATGAAGCCCAGGTAGATGTTGAGGGGCTTCTTGAAGTAACTGGAGGAAGACGGCAGAAATTGAAATGACATGCAACCTCCAGGTAGATACCACGACACGACCACAGGGAGAGTTCAGGGAGAGACCTACAGGTGGTTGAACAGGCTGAGGGAGACACCGAACAGCATATGGATGACGCCAAGGATGACAGACATCTTCATCTTGAAGGAGTTGAGGAACGTCAGCTTGTTGACGGCAATATTCCAGATCTGCAGATCACATCGCAAAGATCCATGAGGTCAAAACGGACGTAGACGCCATCCTCAGTCAGATGGGACGCTTCGGATCTCAAAAGCAACGTTTCGGGGGTACTCACTGGGTCGATGCCGATCGGGTACGGTCCTTTGAATACTCCGCTTATAGCTGGATCCAACTGCAAAATTCTGTTGTCTTCAACATCTTTAAAACTGGAAGGGAGTCGGACCTTTTTATAAACACACACTGCCTGAAGAGGCACAGCACAGAGCACACACAGATATACACACGCCACTTGCAAGAGAAGACTCACGTCCAGTTGCCTCCTATTTTAGGGTCAAACATGGGCCGCACGCTCCAGCCCGAGCCGAACAGGTTGAGGGACTTGGAGAAGCAGTCGTTGTAGATGATGCCCGTGTACATGGAGAAGATACCCATCCAGGTAAGGATTGAGTGTAGCGCACCCGCAGAACACCAGTGGCGTAGAACATGCTGCCCAAACGCGGCGGAGGTCACATCTGGTCAGTGTCCGGGCGAGCCTCGGATGGCAACGGGTGCTTGGTCTAGAGTGTCAGGAAGAACGCGACCCGACAACACAGGGCGCAAGTCGAAGCTTGGAGATGCAGCATGGGCGAGAGAGTCTACAGGTGTTTCTAGATGTTTCTACCTAAGGGTGCTGGTCTAAGGGACGCGCAGGGGATCAAGCAGGGTGATGATGCAATTGAGGGGGAGTAATGGGGGGGGGGTAGAGAAGACTGGAGAGTGAGGGGGAGGGGGCGTGTGAAATTCGGTACCTCGATTGTCGTTTTTCTGAGCAAGCAGCTGCTAATCCCTCAGCACCAGGAGGATAGAGCGAGGGACAGCGCAGGTCATGAGCACCCCGTGGCCCAGGTCGACCGAACCATGACGGGCGAGAACAGGAGATGGTAGATTGCGTGATGATGATGTATGGAGCTGCGAGGTGTCAGGCGTGTAGCCTGGGCATCTGTCTGCGCGCACATGTAAGACGACAGGGAGCGCCGAGAACACTTACAACCTGGGGGTGGGACAGAGGTGTTTACACAAACCACACCACACAGGTGTGAGGGAGACAAGGCCCAAACAGAAAAGATGACACACATGCAAGCATGATTGGCTGAGAGACAGGCACGCTCGTGGTCCTCTAGCGTAATATTGGCTGCGCCGCACGAGCGCGACGCTTGTTTGACCGGAGATTTACTGTGCCCGTCTTGACAGGTGACAATCCTGACAAACAGTTGTTACATATATGCGCGCGAGCCCCTCTTAGGTAAATATGCTGCTTGGACCTAGAAAGGCCAAATGAAAGTAGGTACGTGTCTCAGAGTATAACAGCATGGATGATGCGGACCGTGACTGAAGAAGATGCGCATTATACACACACAGCTGGGTAAACAGACCCTGTTTGCATTCTGAACGTCCACGTAACAGAGGGAATCCAACAGCATGGACAAAGAGGCCCACGTGTGAAGGGTCGATGAGGAAGCGTACCTGGGTTGATCTCACGGTAGTTGCCGATGCCGTACGCGTCCACTATGTTCTGGAAGCCGGAGGTGAACTTGTTGGTCTTGTTGAATGTGGGTGGAGTCTGCTTGGTCTGCATCCTGTTGAGGATGGAGGGGACGGTGGAACCGCTCTTCTCCTGTGGACGACCCCAAACAGGACCGAGGTCAAACGACTGTTACATCACATCGTACGAGAACACACTTTTACAGTTAGGGATTTAGCCCGGATATTGGCAGAAGCAGCCTTCAAAAGTCTTACGGTTGTTTAAAAAAAAAGTAAAGAAAAAAAAAAAAACCCTGTTCAATCTGGCAGTAATCTCCCTCACAATGGGATCATGTGCAGGTCCTGCAAGTCAGCTGCACTCTCCTCAGCTTCGAGGAATGAGAGGAATTCTGCTGCTTTTCTCATTAGTCTGTCTATCTGTCTGTTTGTCTGTCTGTTTGTCTGTCTGTGTGTGTGTGTCTGTGTGTGTGTCTGTGTGTGTGTCTGTCTGTGTGTCTGTCTGTGTGTCTGTCTGTGTCTACCGTCTGAATTAGACATGGCTTCCATTCCTGCGTGAACCCCATTCTACACTGCTGTGGTTCAGGGAGACAGAAGCAGCAGATCCAGGTAGGATCTTGGGTGTATTAATAGGGGAGGGGGGAGGCTAGCATGGCCTTGTGTGCCTCTATGGGGAGGGGGTAAATATAACCCTGGGATGAATGCAGCTGGGGGGAGAGGGAGCGAGAGCGAGAGAGCAAGAGAGAGAGTGAGAGAGAGCGAGAGAGAGCGGTGCGTGAGGGGACTAAGCCTTGGCTGGCATGAACAGAACAGGCCTACTGATCCAGCTCAGAGCTTGGTCTTCATTGCTGTCAAGCTATAGCTGCTCTCTCTAGTCTGGGAAGAGATGAGAGATAAGCTGATAGGAATCTCACAGCAGATTCATGTGATACTTGTGCTGCTCCACTCAGCCTGGACCTAACCTCACCAGAACAGACCAGCATGACCTCCCTTCTGAACAGGATTCCCACCGTGGTCTTCTCAGACTGGCCCCTGGCCTCCTGATAGGTGTAAAACCATGACCATGTCCTCGTGTCACGCAACGCTGCGTTGGGGCCTGTTAGCGCTGTCGCTTAGGAAGCGCTGGAACGTCTGGCTACACAGAGCGGCGGGTCTACAACTGGGGGGGGGGACCGTGTGTCCGTGCTCAGATCCTAAGCACAACGCATGAAATGGAGACGCGGAAAATGTGGGGTGGGGCGTCTGATCCTCCCCCCCAGCGGGTCAGGATGAAGGGAGGAGAGGAGGGGAGGAGAGGGGCAGGAGGGACACTCACCGTGCCTCTCCGGAGGGCAAACTGGATGGAGTCCAGGTCGGACACCGGCCCCCACACCTCGGCGATCAGGCACTTCTGGGTGACGTCGATGTTGCACAGGTTGAGGGTGTGGTAAATGGCCTTCATCTTCCTCACCTTGATGAACCACACCCGCACCGTCTTAGCAGCAGCCTGCAGGACTCTCTGCCTGTGGTCCTCTGTCTGGTTCAGCACCTGGGAGGGGGGTGGGAGGGGTTGGGGCAGATAGATCAGGGATCAAGACACATTGGAACACGACGGTGTGACATTAGATGTTGACTAGTGACCGGATCGGAGAGTGGCCTTTGCCAAGTGCAAATACTGCAGACACCGTGAATCGCGTTCTCGATGGTATCCGAGGCACTTCTTACAAATAGGGGTGTTTACTGAAAGTTATGTGTCCCCAGGCAGGTCCTGGTGCATGCTGGGATATGAGCCTGCCGCTTTACCGTAAGTTACGCTGGGGACATTCCCTTGGAATGTACTAGAATGACTCCCGAGAAGAGCACGTCTCATGATCAGTGGATGACAGGGACTTTATCTCTGCACCCAAGCAGTCCAGACCCTCCCTCCCCCCCCACACACCCACACCCTCCACCCATATCTGTTGCCTCCCAAACGGGCAGTCCTGAACCTGCACTCCACCCTCTTCTACCACCCACAGCCTTGCTGCCCACGTAGCAACCAGCAAAACAGTGCGCCCGTCGCTATGGCCAGGCGAAGCATTCCGGAACCATTGCTGGCGTGAGTCTCTGGTGGACAGAGGGGTATGGCATGAGGCAGTCTAGGTCTCTCTATCACCCCCCACCTCTCTCTCTCTCTCTCCCTCCCTCTCCATCTCTGGCCAGACAGGGTATGTAACTGTATCCAATCCTGAGACACAAGATCTGCACAAACACACAAGCGCACGCTCTGACACACACACACACACACACACACACACACACACACACACACACACAAACGGCCAGCGCAAGGAGCATGTGACTCACCTCAGAGGATTTGAGCTAAGCTCATTCCAGAGTAGTGAGTGTGCTGCCTTTACCCTCGTATTTATGTGTGCACGGGTGTGTGTGTGTGTGTGTGTATAGGCGTGTTGTCCGGATGTGTATGTGTAACGCAACACAATTTCGAAGCTCCCTTCCGCTCAGCTGGCTCCTGTGATCAGACACGTGTGAAGGTTCCTGTTTTCCCAGCCAAACAAGGACAGGATGCCTCTTAGCTGTGCCATCAGGGAAGAGGCACTCCAGTGGATCACCACACCTTAGTAACGGCCCCGGGCCCCTTAGGCAGTACCCTGGGGGGCTCAGCTCATTACACATGGTTATGCTGAACGAATGGCTTCAGAAGAAGTTAGAGCCAGACTGCAGCCTGTAGGCTCAGCGACACTGGCATCGTGCCTTGCACGATCTAGACCGTCAAGAGAAAGGATTCTAAGACTAAAGAGAGCCACGCAGTTGTCATACAATGACTGTATTTGTTTGATGTGCCGGTTTGGGACATCTCTCTTCCAGCGTTCTTTCATTTGGGCATCCTCTTGACCTACAGTGAGACAGATATCCTAGAGTGGTGTACAGGAGTAGAGCTGAGGCCATCTCCACCAGTCCTGCCAGGACGGCGTGACGTCTCCAGGTAGACGCCTTTAGAATGTCTCACTACACCAGCACCTCCACCGGGGCAAGGCCCACGCTGGCAGCAGTCTGTCTGGTCTGGATCCCTCCCGCCCAGCCTGCTGTGGTCATCAGACAGCTTCCTATCTCAGCATCAGCAGCAGAGAAGCAACTGGAAGATAACTGAATCTGACCGACCCCCCCCCCCCCACCACCACCTAATCTGATCTAAGAACATTGAGATGTTATTGGCAAAATAAACTCCTTTCATTACAGCCGCGCTCGGCACTGAGGGCTTATCTAATCTAATATAGTAGGCTGGTTCCTCCTGCACTCTATCTAAGGCCTGTGGGCTACTACCAGACCGGAGGAACATTTTCGAGGGAAAAGTGGATTGGAAAACAGAAGTCAGTTATTCCGAACCACGTCCACAGGTCAAGCCACAGGATACGAGGTTAGAAGCGGGTTGGTGCGTACCATCTGGAGGTCGTCGATGCGGGTGTTGACCCCAGCAGCCATCTCTTTCCTCTCCTGAGGAGTTTCTGGACATGGGTACAGGGACGCACGGAATCTGAATACACACACACACACACACAGATGGAACGTGTGTGGGAAAACAGAGTGGAGGTAAGACATCATTGCTACATGGAGTTCATTTGCTTTTGGTTTCGGCTCCGTTATTGAGACCTTACCCCTCGCAGATCTTCCTGACGCGAGTCTTTAACTGGTCTCCCTGGAAGAAGATGATGAACACAGACTTGTGCACCTGGTCACCCTGCAAAGGCCAAACACAGGAAGGAGACTGAGTGAGGAGAGATCAACAGAGCCTGGTCTGAATGAGCGCTCAGTCAACAGTGAGTCAGTACTGACAGAGGCTGGATCCTCCAAAGGCTCTTCGATATCCGCCTGCTTCAGGAACACGTTGCCACGGCAAACCCTCCACAGCATCCTCTCAAAGGTGGGGATGCGTTCCCTGCTGATCACCCCGGCAACGAACCTGCGCCAGGACAACAGAGCAAACAAACACACTGGCTCCAATTAACCACAGCTGGAGAAGCAGGAAGCAAACACTGCTGTCCGAGTTCATCCACCAGGTCACCATCTCACAGTGTTTGAACATGAAACAGGTTGGGATAGGAGCAGATCTAAACGAGTTATCCTGGTCTGGGTGATCAACAGCATAGAAAGATTCACTTGTCTGCATGCCAGCCATGAGATCGCTACCCAGAAGCATTGCATGTATGTAAGTTATATATGAGCATGGATAACAGTGGCCATGTGCTTAGCCCCTTCGGTGTACTTTGGCACGTCATAGTCCTCCCCTTGATTACCAACAGATCACCATCCGTGTCGATCGATTAAGGAAACGCAGAGATTCTTTGTAATGCTCATTAGGAGGCCCCCTGTCGCCTCCCCCACAGGCTGGGCTGTTAGCTACTAGACTGGGCAGAGTAAGCCCAGTCTCAGTAAGCCCCGGAGTGAATCACAACATGACTGTCCAGTCACCTTGGTGGCCCTCTTAAGCCAGGGGCAGTCTGAGCTGGTGTGGGGAGGGGGGGGTCTAAGTTGGTGTGAGGGGCAGTCTGAGCTGGGGTGGGGGGCGGTTAGTGCTGGTGTGTGTGTGGGGGGTGGGGGGCAGTCTGAGCTGGGGTGGGGGGCAGTCTGAGCTGTTTGTAATACTTGGCCTCCTATCACAGATGGTGTAATGGGAGGGAAAGTTCAATCTCAAGAGTGGCCAAAGTAGGAGCATGGGTGGAAGGAGGAAGAGGAGGGGGAGGAGGCAGGAGGAGGAGGAGAGGGAGATGAGGAAGAGGCAGGGGGGGGAACTCTTACCCCAGTCTCAGAGGAGCAGTTCTGCCTGCCTCGTTGGGTTCCAGCAGGGTGGACGACTCCTCCAGCAGATTAGGATCCTCCATCTGCCAGCAGAGGGGTGACACAATAGCAAGTCAGGAAGCAGGAAATGACAACACGCTTACGGCACATCGCGTATGTGCCGTAAGCGTGTTGTCATTTCCTGCTTCCAGTACAGAGGAGCAAGGCCCATGTGACACGTAAATGATTGGCCGAACATACACTTTTAGCTGAATGATTTACTCCCAGACAACCTCATAAAGACCTGTAAAAGAGGTCATAACAGTCCAAGCAAACCCTGCTTTGCTTGTACATGCAGCAGAGTGGAATATCTATTTCACATCAAAGGTCACTACTACGAGCACTATCATTGCCATGAGACTGCATAACACAACTACTACAGCTGAAACATGGCCGTGTGTCAGTGGAAAAACAGGTGTTCGCTAAAAACAGCCATCGCACGTGCCGCTGAGCAAGTGATGGCGACAGGGTGGGCTGGAGTGGATGCGGGACCGAAACCACGGTAACCCTGACCTCATCAAAGAACTGCTGGGTGCGTCGCAGGATGTGTTTCAGCTCGGTCAGCTCCAAGAAGTTCTTTTTAAGGGCTTCCTGGTTGGTGTTGATCTCTTTCAGTTCGTTCTCCAGCTTTTCAAAGGTAGCCTAAGGGGGGGGGGGGGCAAGGTTGTTAGTTGGAGGATACTGGCTTGAGCTGCAGTGTGGTTTGGGGGGGGGGTTGATGAGCTCAGCCTGTGGGGTGGTGATGGTACCTCCAAGTCTATCATGTCTCTGGGAAAAGGAACCTCAGGGTTCTCGCCCGTGTCCACGATGGGGAGGTTGGCTTTCTTGATCTCTTTCTCCACAAACCCTGAGAGGAGAGAGAGTCAAAAGAAAATGTGTGTGAGCGAGTGGGGATGTAAGAGAGAGAGAGAACAAGAGAGAGAGTGTAAAAGAAGGAGAGAGAGGTGTGAGAGAGGTGTGTGAGAGAGAGAGAGAGACAGAGAGAGACAGAGACAGAGAGAGAGAGAGAGAGAGAGAGAGAGAGAGAGAGAGAGAGGCTAGCCTCCACTCTACAGCTCACTTACTCAGCTTGCGATCCATCTCTTCACATCGACGCACTTCATTAACAAACTTGCGCTGGAACACGTTTACGTCTGGATTCAACTGCAAGGCAAACATTGCGGTACTTTATCCTGCCGTCACGCTTTACAATCTACATCAGGTATAACAGACCTGATGTTATTGTCAAGAATGGCATTTCTAAATGACCGTGGGACAGTGGGAATCTTATGAGAAAGAAGTCAGGCAGTGAAATGAGAGTTGTTCTTTGTTTGGGGCTCAGTCTATAGATGCCTCCTTACGCCACGGGCTTGTGAATGAGGCTGTCATGAGAAAGGCATCCCCTGCTGTCGGATGGGTCTGCTGTGAGCACATGATGAGAGTGGCTGGGGAGGCAGTGTGCACGCTCTCAACCACCAGGCCACCAAACTACATCCTCTGTTTGATGGTTCAAGATACCCTTGACCAGCCAGAGGTAGCATCACGCCGCGGAGGGACGGACGGGACGACTCACATCACGGAACTGCACCAATCCGATCTCTCCCAGCTCGCTGACGCAGCAGTAGGCAGCCTCTGACTGCAGGAAGAGCTGAGCTAGGGTCATCTCCTCGCTTCTGAAGAGCTCCCCCATGGTCGCTTTCACTGGGCCTGCTCAGTACGGCTGGAAAGATCAGTCACCTGGAAAATTGAGCAATGAAACAGAATCGGTTTAGGTAGAAAGACAAAAAAAACACACCTCTAGTTGCGGCAGAACATGAAGGTGTGTGCTCTCTTTTAAGCTCTTGTGGTGCGTCTCATTGAAACTGGCTTGCCACCGTCATAACGAAGTGGGCATACATTCCTCTAACCTGGTTAGGACAGGACGTCTAATTACAACACAGTAATGAAGATGACCTGTGTCAGTGGTGTGATAGTTTACACAACCTTGAGATGCAACCACGTGACTGACCTAAAGATATATCATATTGGTTCTATGATCATGTGATCGTTCTAGTTATCTGTTGAAACTAAATCAATTCTGAAAGAATCTAGGGTAGCTCTTTCAAAAACGAAGACCGTCTGCACGCAACACCTTTGATAGTCATATATGCCATGCAGACGCTTATATGAATGCTAAATGAAATGTTCTTACCTAGGTGGGTAGTTAGTCAGTTTAAGTGCAGAATGCAAATGCCTGGCTTAGCGCCCCAACAAGCTTAAGGATTAATCTTGTCCATGTGACCTGTAGTCAAACAGGTTGAATTGTTTTTCACAGTTTAAGTGCTGATGTAAAGTAGTATCTAATAAGAAATCAGATAGGTAGCAAGACTAGCATAAACCCATCACGCATAAATATTGCTTGTAAATCTATGTGATAAATTAGCTAATTAATGTTAAGTGTCAGGAGCACCGAGTGAGATCAAATTAGCTGAATACGGAGCATTTACAGGATCGATCGAACACAAACTACTGTTAGTAAGGACTAAAGTAGACTAAACAGATACACATTGTTTTGTTTAGCTACCTGTCACTCCCTACTGACTGCGCCTCGTTCATCAACCCCATCTTAATCACACTCATAATGCTAAGCAACATGGCTAATACGTACTCTGCTAACATCACAGCGTTAGCCATTTTTAACCTAGCTAAATTGTGTGTATTTCTCTAGTCTTGTTCAGATATCCTAGCGACTTTAGGTTAGGCTGGTTGACTTAGCAACTGTCAACAAGAGGATCTTACAAGAAAAGGTCAGGTTTAAGTTAAACCTGCTAGCTAGTTATTACCACAGGTTAGTAGTACCACAACTACAATCCTAGCTAAGACTAAAACTGTAACAAAACTGCTTGATATTGTCTACGTCTGGCTATGGTATGCTCATTCAGTGTGACTAATATTAAACAAAAACGAATGAACTCAAGTGTCTTACTGTAATAGCTTGTTGATCTCCGATGAGAGTGAGCAATCCCGACAATCGTCACTTAGTAGAAAGCTACGTAACTGAGGGTATCAGCTGATCAGACACAACTTCCTTGGATCGAGGAGGAGGATTTAGTTCCAGACGCAATCAAGCTAAATACGAAATATTTGCACTCCTTCGTTCTATTTGGCGACATTATGATATGACTAATTCGTTGTTCTTTAATTAGTATAACTTACTGTTTAGTTTGAAAAATAATAGAATTAGATCATCTGGTTTGGGTTTTGCATGCATCTGGATGTACACTGCATATTGTTCTATTAACATGTAAAACACTATCTTATTTTAAAAGTACTTCATTGTAACAGTTCATAGTAACAGTGTAAGTGTTTCTATTTACAAATAAACTAATAGGCCTACTATTAAGTGAAGAGGGCGAAACATGTGGATTTTCTAGAAATGTAAAGTATTTAAAGTTTAAATACTTGCATGGGAAGCTCAGAATCTGTCACAGACATGGTAATTGAATGAACAAGGACAGTAACATGGACCTTGTCAATGGATGGGTTACTGTACAGCGCTTGGAATGGTGCTTTAAAGCAGAGGTGATCACAACGCCATCTGCTGGAGAAATACAGAACGTGAAACCACAGCCTGCCACACCCCTTTTTTGCCATTTCTGTCCAAAATGCTGATCTGTCATCTGCGATAACTTTCTGCATTGATCCAGTCAGACCTATTTGTGATCCACTCTTTCAAATTTCATTGGTCCCCCCCCCCATTCCTGTTGATTCCTGATATTGATACCAAAATAGGTAATGAGCGTACGACACATGCTTTGATCCGATCAGAACATGTCTCCTTTCCTGTTACCAATATCAGTGGGTGCCGTTACTGAATCGCTCTAACGCCCCCTCCTTGCCATATCCTGGCAGTCACTCCTGTCACCAGGGGTGGAGACTGGCACTTGAGGTTTTTATAGACTCAGCTTGGGCATGGAAAGAGGCGGAGCACTGGTGGCAAAGGCAGCAGGGGGGCAGGGCCAGGGTGTAGGAAAGGAAAAGTTTGACTGGGTGGTTTCACAGGGAGTCGAGGCATTTGAGTCAGGGCACACATGCCTCAGCTGTGAGTGGCTCCGTTCCGTTGGCTGGCCAGCATCCCAGGACAAACGCAGAGAGAAAGAGAGAGGAAGAGAGAGGTGATCTGAGAGCAAGAGAAAGAAGGGGAGAGAAAGAAAGTAGAGTAGAAAGTGTCGAGGGAGCAGTGGTGTTGAAGCGAAGGAGACACTTGTCAAAGTAAGGAGCAAGTACAGTCTTCTGAACAACGGGGGGGCAGGCAGGTTGTGTTGCAGCAGTGTATTCTTGTCCTGAGCAAGTACGTAAGTAGATTGTGTGGATTTAGCAGCCATGGCGCATTTAGGTGTGAAGATGGAGCAGGTAGCTTTAAGCGAGGTGTCTGATGATGATGAGGAGGTCTCACTGGTGGCCGCAGCTATCGAGCCAGACACGGACGACGACCTTGCAGAAGAGGTGGATCTGGTGCTGGGAAAAGGCTCCGGCGTCAAGACCGAAGCCCAGGTGAATGGAGTCATGGTCCTGACCCTGCTGGACAAGATCATCGGTGTGGTGGACCAGATCCAGCAGACCCAGAACGGGCTGGAGGCGAGGCAGCAAGACATGGAGAAGTCAGTGGCGGGCATCCAGGGCGAGCTGGCCAAGCTGTCCAAAAGCCACACGGGCACAGCCAACACAGTCAACAAGATGCTGGACAAGGTGCGCAAGGTCAGCGTCAACGTCAAGACGGTCAGGAACAACCTGGAGAAGCAGGCGGGTCAGATCAAGAAGCTGGAGAGCAACGAGAACGAACTGCTGAAGAGACGCAACTTCAAAGTGCTCATCTATCAGGTGAGGAGGGGAAACAGAGTTTAGCTGGTGGGATTGTGTGGGCTTGACTGTTGCAATGATCTGTTCTGTCGTGTTGACTGGGAACACGTAATCTTAGGAAAGCTTCGTACAAGTGATGCGACCAATTGTTCACCTCTGAACATTTAGAACACGTCACTGGGGTTGGTGCATTCCCCATGTTACGAGGAAAAGTTTGCGTGTTTGTGTTAAACGAGGCCAAAATGCTATCATGATGCCAGAGCAGGCTTTTAACATCCTTTCACTAGATGGGGAAACTCCTCACATTGGAGCAAGAGCTGACCCTGACGTGTGTGTACCATACAGCAGTGAGATGTTAGTGCCTCTTCTGTTGGCTGTTTTAGCACCTTTTAAATTGTCAATAATTGAGCTGTGTTGGGGAAGTTAGGCCTACCGGTAAAAAAAAACCCCAACAAAGTATGTAATAATCTATAACTGACTAATCGTTTTGATCATTTCTTTAAACGTTTTTAGGGATTTTTATGTTAGTCGCTGAGGAAGTATAGGGAGTCAACTTAGGTCAAGCAAGTAGTAAAGTAAAGCCGAATGGGCCCTCCCCCTGAGATGACTCGGCCAGTAAGAACACTTAGTCTTCCACATCTTCCTTCCATGTGGAGTTTCCCAGCAGCGTAGAGCATTACTGCTAAGGGCTAAACAACAGAGGTTACAGCCTGACCTTTTCCAAATGACGATTCCACATAGTTATCATTTATGCTAAATAAAGCAATGGGACCTGAAGGGGGCAAATCTGCAGATGGGGCCCCATAAACACTGCAATGTCTGTCAGGCCCACCAACGCCCCACAGAGGATGGCTGAGGTGGCAGGGAGCTGGCAGGGTCCCTGCCGTGTCAAATGAAGACACGTCTTCTCCTTATATCTGACCCTGATCTCTGGTGTCTCGCTGCCAATTCATCGTGTCCTGTTTGGCTGTAAAACTCACTATAACTCAGTGCGAATATAGAATCCCTAAGGCTGCTGTATAGAGCCCACAGGAGTACACATATACTAGCACTAGGAGTAAATAATACTACCACACTCACAGTTGTGTATCAGTACTACACAAGTACGCTTCAGCCACTGCTTCATCAATACGTAGGGTGAGAGATGAATGTTTTTTTTCCGTTCGGATTCCCCCTGCGATCCACAGAGAGGTTGATCCGTGGTTATTCATTCATTTCTGAATCAACACATGAACACCAGCGAGCGAGAGAGTCTAAACGGATCAAGTGTTGCCGTGTTTCTATGAGCTAGTCTTTTTTTAGCCCGCTGTGCTGTAATGTCTGTTAGCAGAATGAGACTCGGGGTAGTTTGCATTCTGGCTTGAGGGAGGATCCATCAAGGATCTGCAAAGTGCCTGTGAATACACGTCTCCCATTACTTGTCCTCAGACAACAGTATGAATAAGGGACAACAAGATTGGCATGACCTCCGTGGATTCACTTTATGTCGCAAAGTTCTTGATCAATCTATCATATACTGCCAAACGGCAGCCTTTAACTCTTCTGCCAAGTGTTCTGTTCTGCACCTGTGGATTGAACGTGTGAATGGATCTTGCTGTCTATTTAGGAGCAGGTGGCTGAAGCTTATATTGAACGGGCTGTTCTGGGGCGTCTGCGTCGGCCTGGGCTGTCTCATTTTCAGATCCGCCTCCAGGAATGGCCACCGTGGCAGTAGATTACGCTCCTGGCATCTAGCAGAAATCTAATCGGAGGGGTGGGAGATTAATAAATTACTCCAGTAAACCAGGGGCCCCCTGCAGTTTGACACAACCCTGGTTCCTATCTCCGCCAGTTCGATTGGGTCTGCGCGTGCGTACGTGCGTGTCTGTTTGTGTCTGTGTGTGTGAATGCAGGTGCTAGCATATCTCAAGTATTCAAGAGTGTTTACTGATCCCTTTACAATCAAGTTCCACCAAGAGATTTCAAATTCCTCATCTATTAAACAATTGCGTCCAACGATTTCCAGCTGTGGTTCACTCGTTCTGCACGCACCTGTGCGACATCGACAAAGTAAAACCATATGGACATGGAACTTAACCATCACAGCCTTGTTCTGCTGGGGGCTTCTACGTTACCATGGATACAGGGACCATCTCGTTAGTGTCTGCACTGCCGGTGGCTGTGACTGCCATGTTGCAGTGGTCGCGCAGGCCTTCCAGCTCTATTTATTGCCAGCTTCAGCAGGGTGTCAGATTAAATGGCAGTGAAGGCGCAGGGCCAGAGTGACAGCACGGCAAATCAACACTGGCTCTGAGTCAGGTTTCACTCCTCCCTACTGTCTGCGTCTTGATGTGTATATGTGTTAGTCCATCTCTACGGTGAATGATGACACTAACTAGATGATGTTAGATAGACTGGACATTTTTATTGTCTCTTACCTGTCACCCACATTTATTTTATTTTATGGATTCCATTTCTTCTGCTGTACTAACAGTGACAAATTGTGCGAGAGGGTGATTTTTTGTGCGTGTTTGTGTGTGTGTCTGTGCGCGTGCATGTGTGGGTAGGTGCCTGTTTGAGTGGCCATATGTAGGTATGTAGAAGTGTCTTGTCAGTGCACCCCGACTGTGTTAGTGTGTTGATCCATGTGTGTTGAAAGAAGTCGACGCATGCATGTGCGTGTGTTTGCGTGTGTGCGAGCGTGCGTGTGTGCGAGCGTGCGGGTGTGCGAGCGTGCGCGTGTGTGTCAGGAGGTGTCTCCGTCCACCACAGGTGTTTCTCTCTTATGTTACTGCGTGCGTCTCTTCGCTCTGAGAATAGCCGCATTCTTTTCGATTTTTTTTCTTTTTTTGACGCTGATGCTTTATAATTAAACCTGGATTGACAGGAGCAGACATGCACCAGAAGTAACAGCAGGGAACGGTCACACGAAGGGATTAACCAATGTTTAGCATACAGCCAAACATCAAACATCCAAGAAATCCACTGTACTGAGAGACCCCTCACGCACAGCACGGACGTTCCACCTGGCCTGTAAACCTCACCTGTTAGGGCGTCTCTGTAGGGGTATCGCATCTCATCCGAGCCCTGGCCTTAACAGGCCGCTTCTCCAACTCCACTCTCTCCTCCTTGTGTGGTCCCGTTCTGAGAGCGAGGAGCCAGCCCGTCTCTCCCTCTGTCGGAGGGTCCCAGCAGCAGCTGGGGGTCTCGTGGTCACAGCACTGGTCGCTGCGCGGCTGTCATCGCCATTAGCTGCTTGGCGACACCCTGTTGACCCAAAGGGGTATTCCTCCTCTCCTCTCCTGTCCTCTCCCTCACCCTCTACTATCCTCTGCTACATTAATACCCCCAAGACCCCTTGAATGGGGGGACTTTGTAAGGACTATGACTCATGTCTTTAGTCTCTGAAATGGGCTTTCTTTCACTCGGCCATCCGTTGTTATACTATTATACATTCCCTCAAGGTCTCACTTTGTGTTAGGGGGATGATCTGACTCATGCATGGATGATGGGCTGGATTACTGTATTGAGATGGCATCCGCAGTCTGAAACTTCTACTGAGGTGTGCTGTGGTGGTGTGTGGGTGTGGAGGGGTGGTGCTGGCATGGCTGGGATGGGCTGGAGTAAGCAGGGGAACCGGAAGGTGTCCTACCATCATGTCAGGACCACTGACAGCCAGATGGCCAACTCTATCAGAAGGGACATCCGTCTTCTCACTTACAGCCGCGTCCCTCCTGCCCTTCCCATTCCAGTCCCACAACTCTGACCCGTTCACTCCCCAGGTCTTAGATGTGATCCTCCATTCATCTTCTTTTCTGGGCCTGACCTACACTTAGACAATCCACATGGAAGTATTGGAAGTTTCTGCATGGAACTCCCAAAGACTGTTGCCATGGGAAACAGTAAATAGATACAGGTAGAGAGCAGTTTAAGTTAGACCACTGACTCACCTCTCTGGCATCTCCCTTCCCTCTCTTGCCCTCCTTCGCTTTCTCTCTTGCCGTCTTTTTGATCTGATCTGTCTCTCTTCCACTCACTCTCAGTCTCTCCCATCCTCTCTTTCTCTGTCGCTCGTTCTCTCTCTCACTTTCTCTCCCCCCTTCTTCATGGAGTTTGTATATAGGCTCTACATTTCACTGTTGCGTGTCAGCTCCTATGTAGAACATTACCTCAGAGATCTGATACCGGGGTGCCTGTGTGTGAATGTGTGTGTGTGCGCCTGTGTGTGTGTGTGTGTGTGCGTGTGTGTGTGTGAAACGTCAGCTAACTGTCCCTCTCACTCACCCCTCACATTTGTGAATTACTCACTGGCAAGGAGTTATGTTAACTGCATAGAAGCCACTTTATGTGCGGCTGGAAACAAAAATGGACATATTTCAGATCTAGATGTCAGTATACTTTCAAGTTGACCCCTTTCCCTTTTGAAGGCCGATGAGAGCTGTCTGTTCAGGGGGAACCCTTTGTTCCACTTGTCTTGTTTTGATCTCTTTTCAGCTTTGCTGAACCCATCTCCTGTTTTGTAGGAGGGATTAGTCCGTCTCGGACCAACAACAGCTACAGACTCTGTCGTCTGGGATTTTGTACCAGTCTAATAGTTTGTCTTTCCTCGTAACTCTCCTTGAGTTAGGGAAGCTGTAAAGACTTGAGTCCTCACAGAATCCTGCTGTTGTGGATCTACATGAATAGTGTATCTCTTTGTCCCGTAGACAGGAAGAAATGCTTGTATAACATCTAAACACTGTTAGCAAATCCAGCCTCTGTCCCAGAACTGTTTACTGGTGACTGTGGGCCTGTTGGGAAACACGTAACTTGTTGTTTTGTCCCAATCATGGGCCTTGCCTTGTTTGTTTCCTGTTACCCATTAGCTAATTCCAACTGCGACCCCCGTCTGTGCCTCGTTCTGAGCGTGCAGGAGAGTGTGCTTGTGTTTGTTTGTATGTGTTTGTACGTGTGTGAATGTGTGCGCGCGTTCTGTTCTTTTCCACAACGTAGCAGCTTGGACCAAGAGTGGTGGCACTTACAACAACATTTGTACAACATGTACAACAACATTTATTCCATTCAGCAATAGGCCTGATGTCAACAGAAAAGCCTGGCCCTGATTGGCTGGCTTGAACATTCACTCCTCCAGACATAACCAGCTGAGCCAAAGATCAGGTCACCTTTCCAATCACACAGGCTCTAGTCTAGGTTATTGGATCAAATGTTTTTTGTCTCTATATCCTAGTTATAACTAGTTAAGCTGTGACTGTTTACTGTGAAGCAACAGCCAAAATAGTAATAACTTTGCCAAAAATTTCCTTGGTGATCCGCTATCTATCTGCTCCGGTGCTTTGATTATAAATACCCCTGGAGTGATGGAATGGAATGGCAAAGGGTCCTATTTCATTGAGTGAGTCTGAATTTAGCCATCAGCTGCACGGATTGATAGTGTGTGTGCTTGCATGTGTGTGCGTAGGTGTGTAGACAGCCCACAGAGGACTAAATTGGTCGTAATTGGTCATTTACTTTGCTTTTCATACCTGGAACCATTGTGTGATGTGCATGGGAACATAGTCGCACCTCCCAGTATGACATATATCTTTCTGTGTCATCAAGGGAGAACAGCACTGCTAATACTTCCCTCCTGCGGTGCTACTGACTGGACTGTGTGTTCCTGGCAGAGGCCTGTGAGTTATTGTCTGTCACTGAGATTTAGACCGGACACCGGTGGTCTCTGATAAACCCGCTGACCTCCGTAGCATGAGATCGGGAGGTGATCACACTGGTCAAGCTTCAGAAACACAATAACGTGCTTAGGAATGCAGCTGTGATGGAGACGTACTGCCACTAACAAGTAGTTATTAGACAAAGATGTGAAACGTGTACGACTCTCACCCCAGTCTCACTTTTTCCACTCACGTCACGTCCCTTCCTTAAAAAAGTAGTTCCACAAAATCTGTGGTAAGATCCAAACCAGACAGGGCAGAATCGATGTTTCTACGTGTTTCTTGTCTCACCGGACATTATCAGGCAGGAAGCAGGGCCTGTTAGTCTCATCTCCAGGCTGGGGCAGCTGCCCCAGTGGACACTCGTCACATTTATTACACTGCAAACCAGTTTGTCATCCTTAGATAAGCAGCCAGACTGTGTCATTTGTCATTTTTATGGGAAATTAATAATCGGGTTGGAGATTAAAATCATCTGTGTCTAATAGTACATTCATGTAATGCTCTTAAGTTGATTAAGTAGGTGATAGGTGAGTGTGCAAGACAAGCTTGTGGAAAATCAAGTGTTCTATTTTGGTCTGGACCCATGGCAACGGGAGTGGTAACCAACGGATTCCTGGGGTTTTAGAAAAAGCCATTTCATAGACAAGGGGTATCCCAGACCTCTATGAGTGTGGCAATAAAGAACAGTGACGTAAAAACCTTGGGAATTCCTTTCTTGAGTCAGGCTTGATAGCTACGCCATCCCTCCAGCACCACGAAAACCACAAGAGAAGGACATTCCTTCGTTTGAACTACAAGTGGCAACGCCATTGTTCTTTATCAGTCTCTCACATTCTCAGTGCATCGCAACAGAGCAAAATTGGATATTGGATATTGTAAAAAGATAAGGGCAATGGGAACACAGTGACTCCGAGAACAGCATTCCTATTGTGCCTTCTATATCGCAGGCTTAGTTTGGAGGAATCCCAGGTTTGCTTGAGGGTGGGAGGAAGCTCTCGCTCACGCAGCCATGGCCAGCATGAAATCAACCGGCGTCACAACACTAGCAAACACGACTCCTTTGTGGAAATACATGAAGGCTTGCTGCTGAATGGAACACGAGTAGCAGTCTCCCCTTATGCGATGCGCCTGTGATCCCTTCTGTTTCTCGGACGGTCCCGTGGGTCAGGGCCTTTGCTCGCTTTGAAAGTTGAATGCACAGCTGCATGGAGTAGACGTGAGGAGACAGCTGCTTATTTGACTCACCAGAGCAATCTTTCATCACAGTGCCACAGGAGGAATGGGGGAGGGAGGGGTGTGTGTATGGGGGTGGGGGGTCAGTGGTATAGGAGAGTTCTGCAGCCAGAGAGTACAGCCATGGCTGTGAGCCCAGTAACACTCCCTGCCCCACTATGTCAAGGCACACCACAGCAACCGTTAGCAACAACATGCATTTCCTCACTGTGATGTTTGAGGTTTTAAATACTTAGACCAGCACTGCCATCTCCTCCAGTAGATTACGATCTGTCTGTAACATGTCTCTGACATTTCAAAGAGCGCTTAGTGTAAAAACTCAATAACAATCGATCCACTGCGGTAACGTAAACTGCCTTCGAAATGGTGACAGCATGCCAGCGAAATGCAGCACCCATTAAAAATCATGCTTTTTCAAATGTCAGCCTAAGACATGACGATTAGGTTCATCTACGAAGGGATGTGGTTAGACGCTCAAATCGTCTGTTACCTGAGATTAACTGGAGAACGTCAGAGTCTGAGAGAGAGGGCTTGTGAGGTAGTCATCACGGTGGTGCTCGTCAAAGCTACTGGTTTTATTTAATGCCGCTCTGGACAACTGCTCTATCGTACATGACAACAGTTTGAGATTATGGAACGATCATAAGTGCGCATGAGTCAGAGGGAGAAAACCGCCTCTAAGTAGATTTAGACGAACTAAAAGCCTTTTACGGTTTAAACAAGCGGAACACAGAGTTCAAACAAATGCAATGTTTGCAACATCAGTACACTGAGTACACAGTGGCACACTATTCTAATACAGCTGTGTAACATTGTGCTGTGGTTTTGGGTAACACGCAACCATTTGGTTACACGAAATCGTGTAAAATGCTACTGGAAGATAATGATCTGACTTCCTTTGACTCATTTTTCAAAGCATAGCATTGTTGCCTGCAGGGAATGACTAACTTTATATTCTTTCACAGTCTTTGGTAGGTCTTATTGAATTAATAATTTAATTCTCAATGACTCATTTTTCTGTTTCAGTCATTCTTTCGAAAGGCTCATTAAATACACGAGATGCTTTTGATCTCCTGTGGGACAACGTGAGTGTGTTATTTATTATGTTCGCTAAGCATCAGGCAGATAAATCTTCCGACTATAGCTCCCAAGTAGTGCTTTCCATTGACAGACCACTCATGAGCCCAGACGAATGTTAACATTGCACCTGTAACATACACACAGTCACACGCAAGCGTGCACACGCAGACACAAACGCAAGCTCTCATGCACTTGGCGTATCACCAGTTGTTTCCAGGAGCAGCGATTCAGGCCACCCCAGGCCAGGCCTCTCTCTTGAGGGAAGACAGTCAGTGCCATGAACAAACAGCTCCCTCTTTCAGCCCTCACATGCATGTTCCAGCCCTAACCCCTCCACATGCACGTCTTATATCACGCAGACACACACCCAAACATACACACGCAATCGCTTTCCCCTCATCCACACTCACACGTAGACATGACTTTTCCATTGCTAAAATCAATAGGAAACGGGAGGAGAGAGAATTCAGTGGCATGGGAACACTAATGGAGTTTCCATCTCTCCTCGCTCTCTCCCGTCATCTCTCCCCTCTCTCTCTCTCTCTCTCTCTCTCTCTCTCTCTCTCTCTCTCTCTTATTGTCCCAGAGAACATTAACCACCAGGATGGAGAGCGTGGAGAGATCCCTATTTCCTCCCGTCCATGGATCTAGTAATCAGACAGAGCCTCCATGGCGGGACGGCTGCCACGCAGCCCCTGTTTAGACATCCCCTCCAGCGTGTTCTCATTTCCTGCACTTGTATGACTTCAGCCTCTCCCAGCATGCCGTGCGGTACAGTGTTTCCATTGGCTGTAACGACTTCCTGTTCCAACTGCTGATTGTTATTTTGAGAAGAGGCTGAACAGTGAGAGAAGGTGTTCTTACTCGGAGTCTTGCCCGCGGGGTTGGGGGGGAGGGGGGGGGGTGCTGAAGGGAGGGAGTGTTGGTGGGGTTTGACACTTGCTGGTGGGCCAAGCCAGGACTGTCATCCCTTCCATTCACCATCGTTCACGGAGCCAATCAGTATATTACAACACCACAACAGAATCATGTTTCAAGGCAGAATGCTGCAGTATTCTTCTGAGACAGGACAGATGACTTTGGGGATCGATAATTGGACACCTGTGATCCGTCACAAAAACCATTACAGTCAGGTTGAGGAAGTATGGCTGGGACTTGCCAGCACAAACCCTTAACAAAGACTTTACACTTTAAAGGTGGTTGCTATGGTGACATGGCCTTCTGTT
This sequence comes from Plecoglossus altivelis, assembly GCA_036571765.1. Taxonomy (NCBI): domain Eukaryota; kingdom Metazoa; phylum Chordata; class Actinopteri; order Osmeriformes; family Plecoglossidae; genus Plecoglossus; species Plecoglossus altivelis. Next base: position 4,975,848 of record BROE01000018.1, on the reverse strand, counting down.
TATCTGTTTCCATGTTGAGGAGGGGGGTCTGGGGGGGAGGGGGGGGGAGGGGGCAAAACGTTGCAGTGGATGGTAGCCAGGGAATGGTGGGAATCCAGAGAGAGGGAGACAAGCCCAGAATAAACACACAGCCCGCAAGCCGCCCCAAAGGACCAGATATGGAAGTGATGTCCATTTTACAATAGGTTTGTCTGCTTCCATCGTGAACTTGGTGAATAGTGGAGTATTGGTAGAAACTATTGTTCAGGTAATTTTCTTTCAATTCGGGAACTATCCAAGTCCATATTAGTCACGTTGATTACATCTCTGCTAGTCTGCTGTATAAACCACCTCATCTTGACTGTTCTACAATTTCTCCACGAGCAACCTTGACCCAAACATCATTCCCTTTCAAGATAACTCATTATTGAGCTCATTTGGCTGCATAGAGTATGTATGCATACAGAGCAAAGCATACTCGCCCCAATCCATCTATTCCTCTCCAGATGTCCTCGCTTTGATTATGAAGTTGCTGTGAGAGGCCTTGTGAGTTTTTCACATCCAGCTCAGATCACTCTTGTACCAATGAAATATGAACTATGAAATATGAGGATAAACTGAGGGTGCCAAGGGACCAGAAACCTTGCCGGCAAAATAAAAAATTAATGAGCTGTTCCATGAACTGTCCTCATAGACAGGAGGTATGATGTAGTGCGAGGTCACAGGAAGATGAGGGAGTGGGGGAGGGAGGGAGGCAAGGAGGGAAGGAAGGAGGGAGAGAAGGAGGGAGGGAAGGAAGGAAGGAGGGAGAGAAGGAGGGAGATGGAAGCAAGGTAGGTCATTATCTCTCCTCTGCCTGCTCATCGATTGATCTGGTCGTTTCATCGAATTGGATGATGAAGATGGAGGTTTCTCTTAGCGCCCAATCCTGTGTTTCATCGGCCAATCCCTTGCCGGCCAATCAGTCTCTAATCAGTCAACAAACTGAATCCAGAAATTGTTCATCAGATTATCCCTCGCCAGACAATCAATACCTGGTAGAGCAGAAGGAGGAGAGGCAGGGAAGAGACAGGGGTAAGATGGGGGAAAGGCAGGGGAGAGACAGGGGGAAGATGGGGGAAAGGCAGGGGAGATACAGGGGGAAGATGGGGGAAAGGCAGGGGAGAGACAGGGGGAAGATGGAGGAAAGGCAGGGGAGAGACAGGGGGAGGTGATGATGGAAGGGAAAGTGGGAAGAGTTGAAACACTTCATCCTTCCATCTTTCTGTTCCAAGCCCAAACACATCCTTGCTTGGACTGTCAGTCGGTGATCAATAACACACGTGCCCACGCACACACAGACCTGCTGGGATGAAAGAATCCCTTCATGTGTCTCTGGATGGAAGCAGCTTATATGGAGCACTCACCTTACATGTGCAGACAACCTCACCTGAACAGGAGGGTTCTTGGCTGGGTTAGTCAAGTTGTCTGTGGAGAGCTCACCATGTGCGTTACACCACGTTCCCCTGTCCCGTAGACGTGGATAATCATGATCTCACTACGAGGTTGGGGTCTGAGAGGGGAAAGGTGACTCAATCGTTCCAAACAACAAGGAAAATGTGCTCATTTTCAACAGAAGCAGTTAGCTTGAAAACGGAACAAACGTGGAAAGAGAATGTGAAAGGGTTCAAGTGGGAAGGAGAGAGAAATCCAGACACACGAACATAGTGAGTAAAGTCGTAGGGCTGTGTGTGGTGTAGTGGAGTGAAGGCCATTCTGTAGGGCATGCTGGGACAACTATGTGAGCCTCCCAGAGTCAGAGAGACGTAGTCTGTGTTCAGGATCAGGTGCTCTGAACATTGTTTTCATTCTCTTGCTCCCCCTCCCCCCCCCCTCCATGATATCTGATGACACACAGTATTGTTGTAACATTGAGAAAATCTCATTATCATAGTGTCGGGGAAAAATACAAGATGCGGATGTGAGAGTTCCTCTGAAGGGTTTTCTGAATACAGTGTGTTCCGTGCTCGTAATCACTGTAGAAACAACCTGTCTGGCATATTTATATATTTTGATTATATTGATTTGATGCAACTGATCTGTTCTGAAGGTGCATGTGATAATTCTGGCCACTAGAGGGAGTAAAGACTGCAAAAACTTGTAGTTTGAAGCTCAAATCTAAGTCTGTGGCAAAACATCATATTTCGAAATAGAATAGATATTATAAAATATACTCATCCAGAGCACAAAATTGTCTTCATTGAATCAATGTAAATTTGTCCAGTTTAGTAAACAAACATTCTCTTTGTGTCTACAGGATGAGATGAAAACACCCAAAGCTTCAAAGTCGACCACTGGATCCAAGACTGTTCTGGAAGGTGTGGCTGAGGAGGGGGGTGAGGAGCAGGCTGCGGATGACAGGGGCGAGGGAGCACACCTCGGCCCCACCTCAGAGGACGAGGTGGAGATCGAGGAGATCATCGAGGAGTCCCGGGCTGAGCGCATTAAACGCACGAGCAAGCAGCGTGTGGAGAACATCAAAAAGGCTTTCTCCAAAGAGAAGATGGAGAAGACTAAGCTCAAGACCAAGGAGAACCTGGCCAAGACCAAGCAACGCACCCGAGAGAACCTGGAGAAGACCCGGCAGAAAACCCGAGAGAACCTGGAGAAGACCAAGCAGAACCTGGAGAAAAAGATGGGCCAGCTGGGCACTCGGATGACGCCCAACCAGGAGCGCAAGGAGAAGGTGAAGAAGTCGCTGACCCCTGACCACACAGTGCACGCCCGCTCCAAGACAGCCGTGTACCGCGTGCCTCCCTTCACCTTCCACGTGAAGAAGATCCGGGATGGGGAGGAGGAGGATGTGAGTCGGAGCAAGGAATCGGTCCTGGAGGCTGAGGGCGAGGCCGGGGAGGAGGACGAGGCCCTGGAGGGTGATGAGCTGGGCCTGCATGTGGAAGTGGAGGAGGGGGAGCTGGTCCGCTTAGACAGCCCAGAGATGGAGGCTCTCCTGGAAGCGGCGGAGGACTCCCAGCTGGTCATGGTGGAAAGGGACCTCCCTACGAAGACAAGCAGCAAATAGATCGATTGATAGGCTCAGGACTGGAAAAAATGATATAAGAAAAGGATGAAGAGAATAAAAGTGAAGGGAAATTGAAGAAAAGAGATTTCAACAACAATGACACAGCATGCATTGGAAGGGCTGTCTGGACATATTCACAATCAATATGTGTACAAGCGTTGACTTGTATTTTTGCTTAACCAAACTGGACAAATTTCACTGTAATTTCCGATCATAACAATTATTTAGATCGCAAAAACTAAGCATTTTATTCATATACATGTTCTTGGCTTTCAGAATTGTGTTCTTTTTATAATTATAGAGCCACACAAAGATAAGTAGTTTGCACCAATGCTGAGTCTAAGGTACTGCTTGTTTATATCAGTTTTCTATGGAATGACCACAATGTAAAAGAGTGACAATCTGATTTGTGGTTATAACTGAATGCACAAAAGTTGCCAACAGATATATATCGCAATGATAATGACAAAAGGAAGATTGTACTTGATTTGAGGGTTACTGGCATGTGAATTTGTGTCTTGATGAACTGGGAGTCGTCCTAGATTGTGCTGATGATTCTGCTAATACACAACGGGCTGACACGCTGAATGTCTTCCTTGAATGAGGAGTTTACAGACCTGTTCAACAATTTGACCAGTCACAAGACAGCAGACATACGTATGGCTCTTTGCAACATAAGAGGCCATGTTGAAGGTTTGCGTGTATGACGTTTTTCACTCGTGAAAAGACATGTAGATAAGCAATGTAAGATTAAGATGGAGGTCATTGTTTTCCTTTACCGTCATGGTGGCTAAATATAAATATACCATCCATCCCGAATAAAAAGTGTTTCGCAAATTCCTCACAGCATTCATTCAGAAAGATTTGTGAAAACTACTGATATTAATATTTTGTCATGTTATTTTGTTTTTATAAGGCAAAATGACTTGTATTTAATTTGAAACTGGGATGGATGTACTCTGTTTAGATATGCTTTTAGGTAGAGCACAAACTTTTGAGTTGTATGATATTGTGATTGTCAGGAAATAGCTTGCTTTCTCTGTGCCATAACAATCTAGGTGCCAATCTAACCACAATGCTTTTAGCTGATGTTATATATTACCAGCCATCTTGGAGTGAGATTTCATGTTCTTATCAGAGCTGCCATTTAGAATTTAAAACTAGTACCGTCATTTCTCAATACATCCTTATTCTCCCACATTGTACAGTATTTAGATGCCTGTTCAGCCATCCACAAAAAGTGAATCAGTGTATTCTTCATTGAAGCACAAGGGCTGTAGACCCTTTACTGCTGTGCCATCAACACAGACAGAGCCTTCTAGAGGAGACGATTGACAACCTTAACAACCTAACGTGTCACCATGGCCACCGCACACCCCAGGGCACTTCCTCTGCTGCAATTGTGAGGACAAACATGAGACAGTCTGATTGGTCGCCCTACAGCCATAGCTGCAGCTAGATAACAGTTTAATACAATTCTAAATGGCACATGGACGTTAAACAGCATTATCAATTTAGCCAGAGCTGCGAGCCATCCGCCAGAGATTGTGAGCGTTAAGGTAGTTTTATAAAGGTGAATTACCAGGGAGAAATTAATTGCTTCTCCTGGGTCTTGAGTGCCTGAATCACTTGGTGTATTTTAATGTAGCGTTCGTTGAATTGTGCATGACGTGCTGGTATCCGTAAGATTGTATAATGACCCGATTAGCTCCGGTGCCGTGGGTGAAAGGCCAAAGCTGCCTTGTTCTCCTCTAGTTATGTTTGACAGGAAAGGACTGACAGCCGTCACGGCTTAATAGCCGTCAACAGAGGGAGCTTTCCTCCTCTGCCTCAGACTCCTTGTGTCTGACCTTGAAAAAGAGGGCATGGTGGGATGGGACCCCCTCGATAGAACACCATTAGGATAATCAATTGGGCAGGGAGCCTGATTAGGCAGAGTGCTTTCTTCCAGGGTCTGTGGTGGTGGTGGTGGGGGGGACGGGGGGACGGGAGGGGGGGGCGGGGGGGGTGGGACGGAACCGACACTTGACGGAGAACTGTAAATGTGAATTAGCAGGTGAGTTACACGTCAACCATGTCAGTCCAAGGCCAAATCTAACTATATGGACACACACACAATGCTACCCCCCCTCACACACACACGCTTTCTCCAACAATATCAGATGGAGGATCGTGTACTGATGTGAGGTTTGTGGTGTCTCCAACATACATTGGCATCACCTGTCTCTGTAAGATGTCGAATGACCAGCCACACAACTGCCCCAGATGTGACCAAGGGGATTTGACAAAAAATGCATCATCATTACCTGAACAGCAATGAATGGCCTTATTGTTCTGTGTATGCTTCTGCTCAACAATGGCGGTGTCATGAAACCATTTTGCATAAGCACATCTACATAGCCTACATGTATCAATAAAAACGGACTTACACCTGATGTCTTCTCTCATTCAATGTTTTAAAGCTGTGGTTGATAATCAACATGTTAAATGTATACTACATTTCATATTTCAGATATGCCATACAAGATGACCAAATAGGCTATATTACTATATAATAATAATAATGATAGTAATAATAATAATAATAATAGTATCAGGCCTTAACCATGGCATGAAAGTTCTCCTTTCATATCATTACAAAAGAGTGCTTGCACAATCAGCTTGAGAATTGTCGTCAGGGGTGTCTAAGAAACTACAGATTTGGAAAGACTGTTCTTGAATCCTCTTCAGACACAACTGTAACCTGTGCATTACTTTGTGTACATGTGTACATACATCTACCAAGACAATTATATTAGTTATGAGCTTTCTTATGCTTAGAAAAAGTATCTCAAGTGAATTTCACTTGATAACATTTCTTAACATAATGTATAATTTACGGAAATTAAGTCACGAGAAAATATATCGATTGAATATACTATTATAAATCAAACTACAGTTTAAACCAGATTTTCGGAGATTATTTTTTAAATGTTTTTTTTTAATTTTAATTATGCACCCATAACGAATTAGTCGCAAAATCACGGGGAACTTGTTAGTACAACTCTGTACTGATGTGAAGACATCAATGCTGCTCACGTTTAGTCGTATTAAACCTGTGATGACGTATACACTGCCAGTAATTCAGATGACTTCCAGACCGGCTCTTGCAATGAATAAACTTCCTCCCACTGTGAAGTGGTATTTCCAGTAGCCAGCGTGCTCTGTAACGGAGGGAGTATGGTTTCACAGGAACAGCCTGTACTGAGAGGGCAGTAAACACGATTGAGCGCAACCTTCCTTTAGTCTTGAATCCCGCCTCTTAGCAATACTTTACTCTGGTTGGATGAAAGTGTTTTGGAGTCTTCTATTGGAGCCTTTTCATGTCAATCAATTGTTCAGTGGCATTTCTGGGCTGTCGAGGGTAGAAGAGATCTGAGTATCCTACAAGTATTTAACGTGTTTAAAGACATTGAAAACAGCTAGCGCTTTTGTTCTTACTGGCCGAGTAACGTTTCAGTTTCAAAGCCAGAAGATTCGCGTTTTCAAGAGGCATCGGAAGTGAATGATATCGTTACCAGCTGAATCCGGGCTGACTTTTTTAAAGGATAATTCAAGTAAGTATGGTGGAAGCTCGTGTCGCATAGAGTACAGTTACTTGTTAGGTTGATGATGCAATGCAGTTGTCAAATCGTAAAATGTGATTAGTTTGGGACACTATACTGTTTTTGTATTGACTGTGCCATGTATAATTCATTCTGCGTGGTGTCGGAGAATCCCTCCTCACATCTATTGCTACGTCTTTGTGTTACGTAAGTAGACTAGACCTAAGCAAAAGTTTTATTGAACGTCTGTTTTGTGAAGGAACCTTTTAAATGTACAGGTCTGTAATATTATGGTAGTTTAACCTGCTCGGTCAGATCGTTTACAGGCTGCTGTTCTGTCCATACACGTCTGAAACCAAGATCAATTAATCTAATTAAGGAAAGCGTCATCTTTTGTTGATAAACTTGAAGGCTCACCTTTACCTGTCTTTAGGGGCGTGTGTGGATTATTATAATGCATTGCACATGGACTCCCGTATTCAATAGACAGGGTACCAATGTCCCGCACGAGAAGACAGTCCCTCTTTCTCTCTCTAAGAACATGCTAATTATTTTCACGGATCTCGATGTTGCTTCACTGCATCTCGTGCAATTATTTATCCAAGACGTGGCTCCTTCTAAATGGACAGTCACCAGATGGACAACTGTCACCTGTATATTGTAGTTGATACCTGTGTTTATGTAGTGGGATGTGAAGGGAGTGGCCATAAATAGATGGACTGCATTACATAACTCCTGTTCAAGGAAATGCATTCCTTTAGAGAAATGACTGGAAATGCAGACTGTTTTCATAACTTCTTCCTCATAGTGTCAGTCATTGTGTTGGATTGGGTCAACCTATTTATGGAATATGAAAATGGTTAAGCAAAACATCTCTTGTGCAGTGGTGATTCAGAGCCAAAGTCCGACTCAAAGTGAAAACCCCATCGGATGTGTTATTCTGGTACGGAAGCAAAACACACAGGGGAGCCAACTAGTCAGTCTAGTAGTGTTCAGAGGCGTTCAGTGACGTTCAGGAGTGTTCAGTGTCATTGTGGCTGTCACCTCTCTCTCCCTCCCCTGACTACCAGGAAGCTAAGCATCTCTGCTGAGACAGACCGTTCCTGTGCATTGTCCTGTGGAAGACACGCACCAACCAGCTGTATGACAGCATAGAAACCACCCTGCTAACGCACAAGAAGGCAGCTGCATTCAAAAGCAGTCAAAACATATGTTTGGTACCGTGACTGAAAGTTGGCCATGCTGTGTGGGTTTTTTTTCTTTTTTTTAAAATTTCGTTTAGTTTCATAGAAGTTCACATCACGCTCTGTGTCTATGTTCCGCTTGAAGACAAACAGGGACATTCGTTTGTTAGACAGTGACACATGACTTAGGGGCTGTCCCTGTCCACTCCCTACCCAGTGTTGAACATCAGTACGGATGCAGTGGTTTTTAGACTCCGTTTTTTTAGAAATGTTAGGCAAATTAAATGTTGAATCGTTTCTTTTGATAACAATCACATAGGTTTGACCTATAACCTTAAGAGGAAACCAGCCCTTTCCTTTCTGTTTCCCCTCTCTTCTCGATCAATAATATTGAGCAGGAAACGGGAATATTGAGCTGTGCATTTTTGAAGTGGCTTTGATTACATTTTGCCTCCATTTTGAATACGTTTGCAAGCTCCTCAACATCAACCAATTCAGTATATTGTTTAGGGTTCCTTCATGTGGTTATTTTGAAGGTTGATCAAAGGGTTGATAGTGCTGGTGATAGTAGGAACTGCAGCCTAACTACAGCTGGCTAGAGAACAGTTTGTTCCAGCCATTAGAAAGATGATAGGGATACCAGATGTGACCCGTTGGTTGGTATCCAAAGATAAATGAATCAGGTGCTTGAGGGTTTTTTTTTTTTTTTTGCTTTATCATTTCCTGGGCTTATAACAGGTGATAACGTAATTAAACAATAGCTTGGCCTAGTTAACCGGACAAGAATGAAGATGAGGGTAGTGTCTACTTGCTACCATGTCTGTTGGAAAATGAGAGGTGCTGGCAGACTTTCTGCCTTTGGTTTCTGCGGTTTCCTGCTTGTGCAGGCTGCCTCTCTGTTGAACAGACAACCTGCCATGCCAGTACAACGCAGCAGTGTGGCCAGAGGCTTACAGCACAGTAGCATAGAGACCAAGACTTGGAGCTGCCTTGCACATTCTGGTGGCTTTCAGAGCCCTCTGATGTTGTTTTTCCAGGACGGCCTCTTCGGTATCTTATTCCCACAACGTCTCTCTTCAACGTGGGCCCTTGTGTGTCTGTGTGTCTGTGTAGGTCTGAGCAGCCGCCCTCAGGATGGCCCAGTGGAACCAGTTGCAGCAGCTGGAGACCAGGTACCTGGAGCAGCTGTACCATCTGTACAGCGACAGCTTCCCCATGGAGCTCAGGCAGTTCCTGGCCCCCTGGATTGAGAGCCAGGATTGGTGGGTACCACAGCAGAGATGTTCAGATGGTGATGTGTGTTCCTCAGGAAGGAGGGACAGCTTACCTGTCATAGGCTCATTGTTTTTGTTTTTTTGTTTGTTATACGGAATGAAGACTGCCGGTTTTGTACCAGTGGATTTTTGTTTTGAAAACCAGGTGAAATGTACAGAACCATCAGAATTGTGGTTTAGCTATTAGGTAAAGGGTTATTAGTCAGTGTGTCTGGACTATTGATAAGATATCGCCATGTGTATTGTATGGGTCTTGCTTTATTGCTGGCTAATGTAGGACAAGGAAAAAAACAGCTCATGACTCAATGTCAGTAAAATTATATCCTTGGTCTTCATATGATTTCTGTTTTATTTTATATTATTACTATAAGAATATTAAAGATCACATGATCGTGCTACTTTCTGTTTATACTGCATCTAGATACGGTATCAATGAACAGCCAAGCATTCTCATTCAACTGAAGTGTGACTTGTCCTTTGACAACAATTCCTACTTTCCGCAGGGCGTACGCTGCAAACAAGGAGTCTCACGCCACCCTGGTGTTCCACAACCTGCTGGGCGAGATCGACCAGCAGTACAGCCGCTTCCTGCAAGAGAACAATGTCCTCTACCAGCACAACCTCCGACGTATCAAGCAGCACCTGCAGAGCAAGTACCTGGAGAAGCCCATGGAGATCGCACGCATCGTGGCCCGCTGCCTGTGGGAGGAGCAGAGGCTGCTCCAGACCGCCACCACGGCCGCTCAGGTACCGGAGCCTCCTCCAGTATGAGGGGCGTTGAGGGGATGGGATGGGGTGGGGTGGATACGGTTTTGGTGTTGACGAGCCTGTGTTCTTCAGGATGGTACGGCAGCCCATCCCTCCGGGACGGTGGTGACTGAGAAGCAGCAGATCCTGGAGCACAACCTGCAGGACATCAGGAAGAGGGTGCAGGTGAGGCTGCGGGTCCCTTCGGCTGCTCAGTGAGGGGGGAGGTGGAGGGAAGCTGACGGGTCTGATTGAGAGGCTCGTCACACAGCGCATCTGACTCCTGGTGTCGGATTCTTCCTCAGGATATGGAGCAGAAGATGAAGATGCTGGAGAACCTGCAGGATGATTTTGACTTCAATTACAAGACCCTGAAGAGTCAAGGGGGTAAGGCCCTCCCACTGTGCCAACTCTCCTACTGTCTGAACTTCAAATGATGCATGCCTCTCCCTCTACCCCCTTCAACTCCGCCAGGATCCCTCAGGATCACAAGTCTGTAACTCAGGGTTACAGCCTTTTGACTACAGATCAATAGGTTCCCAAACTCTACGTTGCTTTGGATAAAAGCTAGCGGAATTCAGTGTTACATTTTTATCATCTCAGTCAAACTCCTCAGTTACATCTTGCAGCGACATACATCTTAACTACTTCCTGTTGTGTTCAGAGTTGTCCCAGGACCTGAATGGGAACAGCCAGGCTGCAGCCACCAGGCAGAAGATGGCCCAGCTGGAGCAGATGCTCAGTGCCTTGGACCAACTCCGAAGGGTATGGACCTCCTCAGAAAGCCTCTGTAGGGCAGGGGCAGGGGCAGCACAGGGGCAGCACAGGGGTAGCACAGGGGCAGCACAGGCTTGACTGATGCTCTGTCTGCCTCCGTTTTTAGCAAATCGTAACGGAGATGGGAGGGCTGCTGTCAGCCATGGACTTTGTTCAGAAGAACCTGACGGACGAGGAGCTGGCTGACTGGAAGAGGAGGCAGCAGATCGCCTGCATCGGAGGACCTCCAAACATCTGCCTGGACCGCCTGGAGACATGGTAACCTCCCCCCAGCTACCCCCATCCTCCTCCTCTCAGCACCTTATACACCCCTTTAGTTCCTTAAGTGGCGTACCCAGATACACAGGAGGAAAACACGTTGGTGATATAGGTGACACGTCGCTTTGTAAAAGACGTTCTGCGTTTCCCTCTCTGCGCTCAGGATCACGTCCCTGGCAGAATCCCAGCTCCAGATCCGCCAGCAGATCAAGAAGCTGGAGGAGCTGCAGCAGAAGGTGTCCTACAAGGGGGACCCCATCATCCAGCACAGGCCCGTGCTGGAGGAGAAGATAGTCGACCTGTTTCGGAACCTCATGAAGAGGTGTGAGACTGGATCACTCTGCAATATCACGACTTAAAACATACATTCCAGAGATGGATTTAACATGGAAAAGGAAAGGACAATGAAATAGTGGGATGTTTTATTAACTTTTGTGGATTTCATCTGGGCTTTTGCAGTGCGTTTGTGGTGGAGAGACAGCCTTGTATGCCCATGCATCCAGACAGACCTTTGGTCATCAAGACAGGTGTGCAGTTCACCAACAAAGTCAGGTGAGAAATGAGCTGCTTATTATGTTGTTTTCATTTGTCGCGTAACTTATAGAGTTTCTGTGAACCCACGTCAAAATAATTATCTCTTCCTTCAGATTACTGGTAAAGTTTCCAGAGTTGAATTACCAGTTGAAGATAAAAGTGTGTATCGACAAGTAAGTTTTCCAAACAGCTATCTGTACCTCGTCTCGATGACCCAGAAAGATAAAATGTACCAGAAACATATGCAGTGTTGTTCTGTAGAGGATCACTAAATATCTGTATTTGCACATAGGGAGTCTGGTGATGTAGCTGCTATTCGAGGGTAAGTGATCATCAGCCGCATCAGAAACTCTGTTTCAGATTCCAAAGTCTCTAATCAGACTTTTATTGTGAAGGCACAAAAATGTTAAGACTTAAGATTTCTCCACCATGGTCACTGTAGCTCGAGGAAGTTCAACATCCTGGGCACCAACACCAAGGTCATGAACATGGAAGAGTCCAACAACGGCAGCCTGTCGGCAGAGTTCAAACACCTGGTAAGAAACAGAGTTCCACAGCCCGTACAGCACAAACGCACCCTGTCCTTCTAAACCTGCTCATGATCGATACTTCCCTGTTTCCTCCAGACCCTGAGGGAGCAGAGGTGTGGCAACGGAGGCCGGACCAACAGTGATGTGAGGAGCCCCATCACACCACTCCGTCACCACCACACTCCACACAGCTCACAATGCGGGCCGAAGCACTGAATGGGATTGAACGTGCTGTGTTGAGGTCTCCTCTAACTAGCAGCAAGGGCCTTGGTTTGCATGGCTAAGCTGTGTTGTCCTCCACAGGCCTCCCTGATCGTCACAGAGGAGCTCCACCTCATCACCTTCGAGACGGAGGTTTACCATCAGGGCCTGAAGATTGACCTGGAGGTGAGAGTCTTGATGGGCGACAGGGGGGCTACTCGGCGCAACCAGGCGTTTAGGGAAGAGCCGTCAAGTGGAGCATTAATTGTACTCCCAGCCCCCCCACCCTCCACCCCTTTGAGTGTGGAAAACGGAAAACACAGTCAATTCAGAGAATTGCACAGCGGTGATAAGAAATGACTTTACCGCGCACACGCAGCGAGCCGATAGATGAGTGATTCGACGCTCACCATGCTTCCCACGGCTTCCTGCGAAGCAGCAAGGCATCAGCATCTTATTGAGAGATTAACAGGAGCTCCTTCCTGGTTCCTACTGTTCCTGCTCCCTCTCACCCAGCCATCAGCCGCCCAACCCCCCCCCCTCCACCTCCCAGCCCGTGGAGCATGCCCAGAGATGGCTTGTTGTTAATCAGCTATGTGCCACCCACTCAGCCCCCCCCCCCCCCCCCCCCCGCCTTCCCACTTCCCCATCAAACACACACACACACATACCCATCCCATTGCGGCTGTGCTACCACCCACCTGCAGTGGTGCAGGAAGAACAGAGGTGGTCAGCTCCTTTAGGACAATAGTGCGTGTTGATTCCAAAACTGCTCTGGCAGCACGAACACAGCACGGTGAAAAACGATTAGTCATTGCCTTTGTCACACTGGCGAAGACAAACTGGACAGTTATGGGCCGTTCACATGAGATTTGGCAGGAAGACTGGCTTGTTCTCACTCAGGAGGAGCGTCAACAGTCTGAAGCTGCAAAATGTCACAGTTGGGGGGGGGTTTCTGCTTCACACCTGTTCATCATTTGAACATTAATCTCGTGTGTGGTGAACAAGAAGGCGGTGGGGGGCGTTGTGCACCTGACTAATCCTTCTGACGTGCCTGTCTGTTGTGTTGTAGACCCATTCCCTACCGGTGGTGGTCATCTCCAACATCTGCCAGATGCCCAATGCCTGGGCCTCCATCCTGTGGTACAACATGCTCACCAACCACCCCAAGGTAGCACAGCACCCTCTGCTGGAGGAACAACCACCCTTCCCTCCTTCAGTGCCAAATCACCCAGGAATGCTCGTCTCTTTGTCCTGCAGAACGTGAACTTCTTCACCAAGCCTCCGGTGGGTACGTGGGACCAGGTGGCGGAGGTGTTGAGCTGGCAGTTCTCCTCCACCACCAAGAGAGGCCTGACCATCGAACAGCTCACCACCCTGGCTGAGAAACTGCTGGGTGAGGCCAGAGGACCCCTTCGTGTCCACCCTGTCTAGTTGAGACCAGGACCGTACTCCAAAGCGGTACCTTTCTGCGTGGCGTCAAGTTCACTGATCTGTTGCTGTCTGCATTGTTTCTGATTCAGGACCTTGTGTGAACTACTCCGGATGCCAGATCACTTGGGCCAAGTTCTGTAAAGTAGGTCTCCACCCTAACAAGCTCTCTTCTCTTTCATTGTACTCCTGGGCTTGATTCCTTAAAGCCTCCTCAAATAAAGATGGGATTCAAGTCCCAAATTAACCTTAGAAATCAATCGAGGCAGAAGCAGTTCCACACAGCCCCATTTTAGGTCACTCAATCCGACTAATTTGTGTCAGGTTCAAGTCATCAAGACAGTTGTAAGTGCACACTATTCTGAAGCAGCCTAAGAGGTAGAATGTGGAGTTTTTGAGTCACCATGTAAGTTGATTTTCTATAGATGTACAGATCTTATTGATAGTGGTTAATAACGTAAAATATAGCATAAAAACAGAAAGTCTGTGGTAAATCATTGCTTCTCTACCTGCTGAGTAACAACACAGGCTATTGCCATAGTAACTGAGCTTGAACTAAATTGAACTGGCTTTATGGAACTTAATCAACTGGAAATGAGTCCTGCCTGGCTCATTCTGTAAACTGTTTTTGTTTTTTTTGTTTTTTCCCCTTCAGGAAAACATGGCGGGGAAAGGTTTCTCCTTCTGGGTGTGGCTAGACAACATAATAGACCTAGTGAAGAAGTTCATCCTGGCTTTGTGGAATGAAGGGTGAGAGTTGAGAGAAGCTGTGTTCCTCCTGTCTTATTTGCACTATGGCTTACTAGAAACACTGGTGGGTATAGCAGTGAGAGAGAGACAGAGAGAGCAAGTGACAGAGCGAGAGAGCGTGAGACAGACACAGAGAGAGATACAGAGACCCAATAACGGCTAACTTTAGTGAGGTCAGTATCCTTTAACCTGGAACAGCATGCACAAGACAAATAACCCCCCCCCCCACACCCCTCTCTCTCTCTTTGCCGGTCTATCTGTCTTTCTCTCCACCAGGTACATCATGGGTTTCATCAGTAAGGAGAGGGAGAGGGCCATCTTGAGCCCCAAACCTCCTGGAACCTTCCTGCTGCGCTTCAGTGAGAGCAGCAAAGAGGGAGGCATCACCTTCACCTGGGTGGAGAAGGACATCAGCGGTGAGGAACACCAAACCACCACCCTCCTCCGTCGGGTCGGTTTGATACGGCTGATGGGGCTCTCCTGACCCGTGTGTCTGTGTCTGTGTGTGTCTGTGTTTGTCTGTGTGTGTCTGTGTGTGTGTGTAGGGAAGACCCAAATCCAGTCGGTGGAGCCATACACAAAGCAGCAGCTCAACAGCATGTCCTTCGCTGAGATCATCATGGGCTACAAGATCATGGACGCCACCAACATCCTGGTGTCTCCGCTGGTCTACCTGTTCCCAGAGATCCCCAAGGAGGAGGCGTTCGGGAAGTACTGCCGTGCAGAAGCCACGCCCGAGTCTGACACTGGCGATCCCATGAGTAGTGAGTCTTCCCTTCTCTACTGCCAATGAGAGGAATAGCACTTAGATGATGTTGACAGACTGTTTGGTTAAATATGAAAATGTCTTAACATAGGCGTTAACTCCTTTCCCCAACACCTTCCCCCCCCCCTCTCTCTCTCTGTCTCCAAACAGCCACCCAGCCATACTTGAAGACAAAGTTCATCTGCGTAACCCCGTAAGTATCTTTGGGGAGTAAATGCCTGCTTAGCTGTCAGGTCTTCTAACGTTACTCAGTGGCCCTCAGTCAGGTCGCTGTCATTTCATTTGAAGATCTTTTTAAGATGTGTCCTTTCTAAGAAGATATTTAGACAAAGAAGTTTTGTATTCCTGTGTAAGTTTTCTGCTCTGCCCAAATCTCCTCAGTGTCCTACACAGTGTGTTTTGTT
Source organism: Plecoglossus altivelis (assembly GCA_036571765.1). Classification (NCBI taxonomy): domain Eukaryota; kingdom Metazoa; phylum Chordata; class Actinopteri; order Osmeriformes; family Plecoglossidae; genus Plecoglossus; species Plecoglossus altivelis. Next base: position 4,960,368 of record BROE01000018.1, on the reverse strand, counting down.
TGTGTTAGCTCGTAGTGGTTGGGGAGCTTGGATCTGGGGGGGGTGAGGGTGGGCTTGGATCTGGCGTGGTGAGAGGTGGGCTGATTAAGTGTTGTGTGGTGGGTTTGGATGAGCTTGGATCTGGTAGGGGTGGGGGGTGGACGGTGGCCCAGAGCTGGGCTCCGGAGGACTGTTAGCCCCTGGAGAGCAGACAAGACAAACAGGAGTAGCCAGAAAGTACAGCCTCAAGGAGTGTTTAGCAGGAGTAGAATTTCACTTCCTCAGGAAGAACAGAGGGAGAAAGAGGATGGAGGGGTGACGGAGGGGTGGTGGTGGTTCTTTGGAATGTAACCTGCACAGCTGAGCCGAGCTTTGCAGCTCCGCAGGCCTGTGAGCAGGCCCGGTAGGAGGCGGAGGGTTGGTCCGTGGGAGTGCTGGAGGTTTCTACTCAGTGAGAACATGACCTGTCTCCGTAGGTGTCCCTCCGTGTTCATGGACTTTCCGGACAGCGATCTGCTTGCAAACGGATTCCCTGGGTAGGCGCAGAGGGAGGTGGCATGTGAACTATAGGGCGTCGTGTTCCTTTTGTTTGTCCTTGTGCAGGGGAGATAGCCCCGCTCCCCCACTTCACTGCTCACTTCAAACCCCTCCCCCTTCCTGTGTTGTTCCCAACTCACTGCCGTTTCCTCAGTTCTAACCCCAGAGTTTCATCCGGTCGTCTACTTGGGCTTCTTCCTCGGGGTCGAGGACGATTTCTCTTCCAATCACATCTAGATCAATTGGTTGATGGGTATTTCATTCATCCCCTGGGGAAATCGCAAGTTAAGCTGGCTGTACACAAGTAGCTTAGAGTTCCACACAGCACACAAGGGACATCAAATAGTTCCATAGACAAATACCAAATCTACTGTAGATCACATAGTGCACTTGGCTGTCCCTCCTGTTGTCTAATAGCAACACGTAGTGATTCATGATGACAGCTTGTTAACCACAGTGTCATATTTGTTTTTTTGGCTGCCAACCTAGGAGCGTTTGAGGGAATTTATCTCAACAGTGACACATCCTTTGCTTAATTGACATGTGTGATTGGATTTTTGCTTTGGAGTAGAGATATCTTATCCCTTGCTGATAGTTTACTTTCACCTTCAGTCCAACGAATTGTGTAGAATTGTCTTGCATTGCAACTACATTAACACTAACCCGGTCAAGTCATTTGCACACTTGGTTCTCCCTTAGAGAAGAATACTCACTCGTCACTACTCTGCCCTGTCTTTCACACTTGTTTCTCTCTTCAACCATTCACATCCACTACCCTCCCTGTCCCACTGCACTGTGACACACTGACATACATGACCAACACATGACAATGAATGTTCTACACTCAACCCTGCCAAATCAACACCAGTCCATGTCCAGCATCTCTACTGAACCACATGCCATGGTCAGAACTGGTGTTGACATGCTCACCATTGGCATATCAGTTGTGTGTGTGTGTGTGTAGACTTCTCCTTGAAAGCATGTGTGTTTGTGTGTGTGTGTAGATATATAGACCTCACTTTGAAAGCGTGCGTGCGTACACAGACCTCTCCTTGAAAGCCTGGGTGTGCGTAGACACATAGACCTTTCTCTGAAAGCGTGCGTGAGTGAAGAAAGGTGTCTCTGTCTTACGCCCCACTGTCCCCCACGTTGTGCTCTGTTCCAGCACCAACTCAGGAAACACCAGCGACCTGTTCCCCATGTCCCCACGCACCCTAGACTCCCTCATGCATAACGAGGTGGAACCCAACCCTGGACAGATGGGTGAGTGACACACACACACGTCTCACACACACTCACACACACACACACACACACACGTCTCATGTTGTCTTACACATGTTGTGGATAAAAATAGTATCTTAATGTGCAACTTGTGACTTTTCTTTTCAGAATCTTTGACTCTGGATATGGAGTTAAGCTCGGATGTGGCCTCTCCTATGTAAAGAGAATGTTTGGTAGCGTGACAAGCCGTCGTGCTTTTTCAGTTTCAACCTTGCTTTTCTGTTCCAACTGACTTTTGTATTATACACATGGGATTTTAGGCAAGAGTTTTGACTCTGTCTATGCAACTTTGCATGGCTGTATTCTATGCTATTGATAAAATCATAGGTTAATTCACTATTACTGTGTTTGGTTTTAGCCATCTACTTGTAGCCCCCATATACTTTACAGTAGTAGAATCAAATTATATCTGAGATTTTTTTTTGTTGAGATCTTATTTTTGGAAAAAGTGTATATTTTTGTTTCGTACAGTTTCAATTGCTTAAAAAAAATCCCAAGTTATTGTTTGTAGAATGCCCAATCAGGAAGATTTGTATTTTCCAACCACACAGTAAAGACCGTTTTATTTTTGCTTTGCTATAATGGTCTTTGGCAATTCAAGGTTGGTGTTTTTGTAGTCCATTTTAATTCTATCTGTGTAGTCCACTTGTCTGGATCTGTAAATGTCTTATTCGTGTTTGGCTCTCTAAATGACTTGGTTATCATTGTTCCAAAAATGCTCTTTATAACAGTTCGTAACAAAGAACCCCTGATGTTGTGAGCTATTCGATGCATTAAATAAGGAGATAAGGACCAAAGTGACAGACTAAATTGGTTCATTTCAGTCACTTATAAAGGTCATTCCTATGAAATGAAAGGTTTTCTTTTGTATTCTTGTGTGATAATAGACTTAATCATCTGCTGCCCTTATTACTCTCTCACATATGCGGGTGGAGAGAGTATTGAATTTAGATATCAGTGACAAATATCCACTTGTGCTGAATCCACCTATATTTGTTTCAGTGGTGAATAGCATACCATTGTTAGAAATACCTGCCATTGTTTACTTTTTTTAATTCAAGTGCCTGATATCTGATTACATTAAATCCAACACATAATGTATGAACAATTCCATTAGGCAGACTTCATTATTTTAGATATTTTCTCAAATGTGAACTGTCTCTTTGTGTTATTTAAACAAATCAATTGTGAACAGTTTTGAGATTCAACTCCTTGCCTCACACTTTCACACATCTAATCACATCTGTAATGAGATTTTGTCTGTACTGTGTATGAAATGGTAAAAAGCTCTCTGTAAATTATCCTGTTATAACTCTTGGTTTGAATTAAAATATAATTAAAAAAAACATCACTTCCAACGCTCATCTAATAAACCGTTTGTGGTTGTATGCATCATCAGTGTGAATAAGTTATGCTTGGCTTGCAAAGTCTTCCTTTGCTTCCTGGTGATGTTACTCTGAACTACTGCTTTAGATTAACCATCTGATTCTTGGGAGTAGATTTGGATGACACGAGGAATAATAATTGGTTGGATCAATAGCCAATGAATCTGACAAGTTTCCTCTCATTAGTTCAGCTCTGCCAGCATAGTACTTTCTGGTGCTAATAAAGAGCTTGTGTTTGGCCAAATGAGAAGCACTAAAATGCTGATGAATCCTTCTGTTGTGTTCCTGATTACGTTTCTCCTGGTTGTCTGCATCTAGTTTCTTCTCCCTCCAGCTTGTTTCCCCTGTTCTGATTCTGTTCAGAGTTCTTATTTTCTATGCATTCAGAACAGAAGACAATCGATTTGGAGTTTTAGAGAAGCATCATAAAACCTTTATAATACAAGCTTTGCTCATAAATTGAATCATTGCACTCATCTACTTTTTCATATCGTTTTGTAGGATTACACTTACAAGATAAACAGCTGTGGCATATGCATGCGTTGATGCATCACATTCCTCCTGTCTGTTCTCTTTTCGTCCCTTCCTCCTCCTTGCAATATTTACACCCCACACACATGCTGTCCTGCCCGGCTTGAGAAGATGAGGGGGTGTGGAAATGCACAGCTTTTACCACTAGCAGCTGCTGACTCAGGTCTTTAAAGAAGCAACTGTCACCCTTCCAGCCTGGCCAGAGGCCAATAGGTTTGGAGAACGGATTCATCTTCAACGGAGTGCAATGAGATAACGTGATACACGGGGCGCTGTGTGTTTGTGTGTGTCTACGTCGGTGCCTTGTCCGTATGTGGGGGGTGTGCGAGTAGGTTGTGTTGCTGTAAAAACGTTGAGAGGTGTGCACAAATGGGAGAGGGTTCACTGTTCTGCAACATCTGGGCGGGGTTGGTTTTCTGGCTTCTCGGTTGTTGGGTCGTGACAGTTGACTGTTGCTCCTGAATCCTTCCTGATCCTGACCACATTTCAGAGTGTGTGGTGACAGCAGTGAGCCACCGTATGTCGCTATAATCAACCTCAACAAGAGACATGAAATATTTCAAGAACGCTCACAAAAGTGTTCTTTAGTACCTTAGCATAAGTCACTATTATTTAATGGATGCTGTTGAATTTTCTTGTATGGATTCGAATTTGACTGAATGTTTTATTTCTGCAATTTTCTCTTTTTCAGACAGTCAGTTACTAAAACAACCAGGCTTTTACGAACATAAAATGAGTCTACGTCTCTCTGAATAACTTTGAGCAGTTCATACGCTTTCTCGGACATTTGACTGGAAGAGGAATGATGGACAAAAATACAACCTAGTTTCCAGGACAAAGCTCTTGTGTCATCCATGATCAAGAGATTAATTGGCTGCTGACAAACTACAGTATGCATACATTTTATGGACAAAACGAAGAACCAACAACAAAAACAATATGGCTTTAGCCCAAATTCATTCATCATTCATGCCTAATATACGTGTAATACAATTATATCTACAGGCTATACATTTTTAGATTAGTTTGTTCTATATTGTTTTATAGTATTCAAAAATGCGGTACATTCTTTAAAATCAGTGCAATCAGTAGACTATCGCTGTTTTGCAACACGAAAGTTATTCAATTACATCCATTCTAAATAGAAAGCACGCCAACTTCACCTACATCTACAGACAGCGCCGGAAGTGGGCGGTTGGTATAGAGAGCGAACGAGCGAGCGTCGAGCGAGCTACAGCAAGGGTGGAAGAGAGAGAGAGAGAGTGCGAGAGAAAGAGAGAGAGAGCGAGAGAGAGAGAGAGAGAGAGAGAGAGAGAGAGAGAGAGAGAGAGAGAGAGAGAGAGAGAGATAACTGCGTAGCGAACTGTTACTAATACTAACTGGAGATCGGAGAGAGGTTGTATTTCTAGGTCGTTTAAATTACGGAGCTTTCCTTCACTTTATCTACAAAAGACAACACAGTTCTTCGTTTTAACAAGGTAGGTTGAATGGTTATTTAATGTTTTGGAGGAGTCCCATTTGTGCTGATGGTTTCTATTGCGAAAGAATGTTCTGACAGCGCTCTGCAAACAAACTATGCTCTGGGTTGTGCGGCAGCGGTTCGCTTTCCAACCATCTATACTTCTATGTTTGAGCTTTAACCTTTACGCCTTAAATATAACAGTTTATTTTGTCAGATCTTGTCAGTCCTGTTTATGGATTACTTTGTCATTAGTATGTATTCGCCTTTTTCATGAATCCCATTGAATCAACAGGCTGCAGGAGTTAACTGTAATCCTCTCTTGTCAACCAAGCACCCCTGGCTATTCACCGCTCAATTCAATAATATACTTCGTTGATCTTGACTTAGATATAGCACATTGTTATTATTTGCAATAGGCAACGTCTAGCTTGGTCAGTGTAGAGATGCATAGATTGTTGCCTTTAACTGAAAAAAGTTACCAGGTGAAAGTTAAATGTCAAAATGTTGGTTAATGTTAGATAAATCAGGCATGAAATGCATTAAAGAGAGATTAATAATTGATTTGTCAAGTATTTATTAACAAAAATTGTGCAAGCAGAAACATTTTTGTGGCAGTTCCGCTGGGTCGCCGTCTTGTTAGTTAGCCCAAACAAATTCGACATTTTAATTGAGACTTATCTTGAAAACACAATTTGTCATCACAGAATCAGATTATTTAATGATTTTAACGTGACACTTTTTTTTCTCTCCAAACTTAAAATGTTGTATTTACTGCTTAGAACCATTTATACAATGTTATTTTTACTCTGTACATTTTGCAGCTTGGAAGCCTGAAAAAAACATTGGATCTTGTCTATTACAATAACGTAATTATTTTAAATAAGAACATGAACATGTTTATCTGTCTTTAGATGTTACGGTCTGCATCGCTGAATTCATGACTAATATCCGTTATACGCCATGCAGCATTGGCATCTAGTCTATTTGCAGACTGTCTTAAACTGGTTGTCGGTATATTGTAGCCTAAAAGGTCGTCACTAATTGCTGTCTACAACAAACAAGGGTCGCTCCCCACTGCAAGGTTTTGGATACATGAAATATATCTGAAATATAGCTGTTGGTGTTCCAGCTTCCTCACGTGTTGAAAATGTCACTGTGCTTTGATGTCACTACACAGAAAAACATTCCTTGCCTGTGAGTTGTCAATTCCAATAAGTGAAGACGTTGACGTTTAAGTCCACTCAGATGAAGAAAGTAATGAATGCACCTCATCCCCCCTCATCTGTGGGTTTGCATATTTCATGTAAGAGATAAAGTGAAAACTAATAACCCCTTTTGAAGTCACCAAGCCATCATTAAACAACTATTAGTGGAGACCAGAACAGAAGCTAGATGATTGATGTCATGTTGTTGCTTGCATTAGACGCTTGATCACATAATCTCTTCATAATTGACTGTCTGGTCTGCTCATCATTGCAGCTTTTTGAAGCATTGGTCGAATTGAACTGTCATTACACCTCAGCATAAATTGTCTACCTATTTTCAGTGCTTTGGGTTTTGCGTGTGTGAATATGACACACAGGTATTTTTCACCACCATCTTTCTCATATCTGTTTTTAGTTCTGTTTATATCATAACTGATATTTACACGTTTTCTGCCTCAGCTTCTAATTGTGTCCTATGTGTCATCGAAGGATCTCGTTTTCATCCCCAGTTCAGTCAGTAGATGAGTTCAGACCAGAAAAACGAGTGTTAAACAAATAGTCAAAGAGAAGCTATAATCTATTGTGTTCTTAACCCTCGTAAGTTGCTGATTATAGACCTGCAGCTGAAAGTCGACAATCAACTAAAAAGTCACTGTTGTATCCACTGGTGCTAACGCAAAAAAAAGAAGACAAACAGAAGAAAAAAAGTTTGAATTTGGCAGTACAGTGGTATTCCAGCGACATGCATTCGCTTGCACAAGTTTTCCCAGTAGATAGTCACACTGACACAGAGCGTGAAGGAGCAGGGGGTGGGACAGGGACAGGGTTTTGACGCTTCAAGGGTGCTGTGTCACTGCATGCTGTCTCCCTGCATGCTGTCTCCACAGCATGCCCATGTGTTGAGCTTGGATCCCACTTGGCTTCTTCCCAGCATTGCCAGCATGACCGCAGGGGGCTGAGAGACTAGGAGGTGCTGATGACCTGTTGGATTGGTAAATGGGATAGGTTTAAACGACGGATCACTGGAAGATTGACAATTAGCTACTGTTATTTTCTTACAGATTTGCAGAAGCAATTGAGAGCCTAGCTAAAGACTCCTGTGTGACTTACATCTGAGACAAAGTTCCCAGATTACCTTTGTATAACCATTAGTGTCAGGAACGCTGGAGGAGTAATCTCATGGTGGAGGTTGGGAAGGAAGAGGACTGTAGAAGCGGGTGTTGTAGTCCACAGGGATTATACAGTGTGCAACTTCCATCTAATTACCTCCTGTAAAAAGGCTAAGTGTTTATAGTGGAATAACCCAGTCTCTAAGTAGTTCTGAACTGTAAACCTTTGGCAGTTCATGGAGATGCATTGGCAATTATACTTTTGGAAATCATTCTCTGCTGATGATGACATCGTGAAATGATTTACTGCATTCTGCATATCTGTGTTTTATATCCAATGGAGAAATCATTCGGTTATGAAGAAATCATTCCCAGCACCGCTGTTGATATATCAAACATAGATCCCACAGCATTATCACAACAGAAACACTCCCAAAAACATGTGTGCTATGCGTGGATCATGTTGCACTGTTTGGTTCCTCCAATAGACCTGTTGTCCTTCTGTATTCATCTAAGTTGTGTAACATAGTGACGAGCGCTTGGGAAAAAAAAGAGGAAGAGTTAGGGATGGGGCCAAGCAGTGGAGGACTCTGAGAGCCTGAGTCAGTCATTAGAGGAGAGTAGAGGATCAGGAAGCATGTGGTGACACTGGCGCGCTGACCCAACCCCCTTACCGTTGGTCTTATGCTAATCCAGTCACATGATCAAAAGCTCTCAGGGCTTCAGTCCATACTGTACACACTCCAAACATACCATCCCTCTGATCTAGGGAGAATTAGGTGTGCCTGAACTCTGTATCACTGTTTAAACCTATTACATTGTGTTTGAAGTGTTTATTAGCCATTTCAAATGTTTGATTTGGCCTCATGCACAGGGACCATCGTTCACATGCGCACTTGTTCCTTTTCGTGAGTTTAAACCCTCGTGACCCCAGTTGAACCCCCCTGGGTGTCGCCATGAAACACACATCTTCACCTGCCCCAGGCGTGTCCATCCTCCTCCACATCTTCCCTTCAGCTAATAGTGAGTGAGTGGGAATAGAGGACTGGTCTGTATTGCATTACAGATGCTAAGACGTACACATATGATAACTCCTCAGGGCATTATCTCTAAAACACAACTGAAATAGCCAGTGCTCTCAAGGGAAAGCTCTCTGCCTAATGACAAAGCTCAAATTGTGGATGTTAAGGTGTGTATGTGTGATCGGGTGTCTTGTGACCCCATTTTAATGTAAAGGGAATGAGTCAGGTGGACATTAAAAGGAACCCATTTGCTGTCTCATTTTTCTACTGTTTTTTATGTTGGCCCAACCCAACTGAACAGTAATACTAATACTCCATTAGAAACAAGAACCTGGATCCTCTGCACACACAAAAAACTGCGGCACACTAAGTGAAACTTCTTGATATAATTATAATGACGTCAGGCATTTCTAAGGCTGTGGGCTTTGGCATCCCTGTAAGCCTGAATTCAGAGGAGCTCTTTAGTACATTCAGTTGGGGCAGAGTTACCACTGAGCCATTATTTAAGAGACACCGGTTTTTGTCCAGAGATCCACCATCGGGTTTTATTTCGACTGCTGTGTACAACTGTACCGTGAACAAAAATGTCCCCAGTCGTAATCCATGTTCACAAGCTAAAATTGTCTAACATGGCTCGAATTGCGTGAGTTTACTACCTTGGCGGGCCCCTTCAGGCTAGCATCCAACTTGTTTTACCTGTATTATCAGGTTCCTCTGAAGTTTGCAATAAAGAGGTCCCTAATTATATTGTTTGTTTTGTTTAATGTTTTCAAACGTCCTTATTCGTACAGTCTACTGTATCTGCAAGGCTGTGACATTCTGCAGCCACAACACTTGAGCTTTTTCAGTTAGCACCATGACAAACATCCGAATGTTATAATGTTATATATGTTAAAATGTGTATTGATTTGACATTATACTGTACATGACGTCATAGTTTGGTTAGGCTTTCTTTTACACCCGAGAAAATCCAGGCTTCCACAGATTGCAGCCAGACTTCTCAATCTTCACCTTCCAACTAACATGCGTGGTCGTTCACTCCTGAAAGGTAATGTCTCGTCAATGGCGATGAGACTGACTGTCGCTCTTGGACCAGTCATTTTCCTATATTTCCATCCCTTATGGGATACATTTAATTGAAGCGTCGTAGCTGCAGTGTTGTCCTATTGTTCTGGACCGAAATGTGACCTCAGGTTAATTTAACCACAGCGTTCAGGCTTTAGAGGTCAGATTGCTTCCTTGCCTGGGAGTGGTTCGTTCACAGGTCAGGTGTGCTAAACGCAACACCTTGACACCTGCAGTTCCAAAAGAAATACTCAACTCACATTCAGCCCTTTTCTGACTCTTCAGGTTCCATGGTGTCACCCAGGTGGCTTCTGGACCGCTCTGCATTTGCAGTGCACTGAAGTCAGGTGTTTAGAAACATTCCTTTTAGATAGATGGACGCAAGTCAGGTTTGGTATTGTCATGAAGAGTTACAAGCATTTTGTCAGTAAAACATATACCTGCCTCAGCAAGGCAGAGGTGAGAGGTGATAAAGTAGCCACAGTCACATTCAAATCTATTACAAGTTTACAACCAAGGAACTGCAGCAGCAGCTCATTAAATTTGGAAATGGCCAGCATTTAAAACATGAGCTGCAGAGAGAGAGTGTGAGAGAGACATAGACAGAGAGTGTGAGAGAGAGTGAGAGAGACATAGACAGAGAGTGTGAGAGAGAGTGAGAGAGACATAGACAGAGCGTGTGAGAGAGAGTGAGAGAGACATAGACAGAGAGTGTGAGAGAGACATAGACAGAGCGTGTGAGAGAGACAAAGAGAGCAAGAGGGAGAGAGACATAGACAGAGAATGTGAGAGAGAATGTGAGAGAGAGCAAGAGGGAGTGAGACAGATTTTGTTGTAAAGACAGAAAGAGGATGAAAGAGAAGCAGAGGAAATGGTGACTGAGAAAAAGGGAAACGAGAGCACCATCAGATTTCTTAAGATACACGGTTACACAAGTTGAATGTTTGCATATCTGGCCACATAAACATGTATACGTTTACGTGCAAACTCGCATACATGCAAGGATTAGTTGTTTCCTCTTCAGCCATACACTCCTGTATGTATGTGTGTGTGTGTTTGTATGTTTTTCTCACTCTAAATTTGGGTCATGCTGGCTTCCTAATGTCTGGGGAGGTAGGACTATTTAGAAATGTCTGGCAGATTAAGATGAAATGATGACAGAAATAAGATCATGATTAAAATGTGGAAAAAATAAGCTTTTCTGCCATTGTTTACTCTTCATTGTGGTGTGCCTCATAATCTACTGTTTGTACATGATTTGGTCGCGCAGTTGATTGTCTAGGTCTAAGCCTCTTCTGCTCGTGAACCTCTGGCCCTCGATCACTTCACCTGATTCTTTGGGGATCTTATTGATCTCCTTGCTCTCTCTCTCCTATCTTGACAGCTTATCTTAGCTTAAACCAAGTCAGCGTTATAATTAACTCGATTGAGCTTGTGACTTTTCCTCTGCCGTGTCTTTCTGTGCATTAATCCCTTGTTTTTACGTCTCTGTTGTGCGTGATCGCAGTGCAGGCACAGAGACAGTCTGATGGGAAGTGGCTGTGAGGATTTGTAGCACTGTGAGGTTATTGATCCACTTAGGTCTTGGTTGCTGCAGGCAGCTCCTGTGTAGCAAGCTTAGTCTGTACTATACCTTCTACTTTGCCCATGCTCTCTAGCCTCTGGGTTAGAGTATGCTTGATATCACCTTTGAAGAGCCGGTCTTAGACGCTTTACAATCAAATATTGATTTAAAAGACTTGCATTACAATGAGGTCTTAGCTGGACTCGTGCCATCTCTTGGCAAGGAGTTAGAGATACAGTATGAATGATTAAACACAGAAAAGTGTCTTATAACCCAGAAAGTAGTGTTCTGTGTGACTGCTGGTGGGGATATGGGGAGGAGAGGGGGGTGCAGTGAAGTGTAAGTCACAAATGTACGGTTAAATATGAATGTGAAAAGACAGGGGGAGAGGCAACTGAAGAGCAGAGAAATAAAGATAAAGAGACGAGGATGTAGAGAGAGATGAAGATACAGGGGGATCAAACAGCCTTCATAATATTGTCGGGTGTCATGGTGTTCAGTTCGCCATACCAGCTGGTAAACTGACACCGATAGCTATGCACTCCTCTCTAGACGGACGACGGGATAACAGAAGTAACATTCTCCTGTCCGAACCTCTGGAAATGTGTTGCCTTCTTGGATACGTTGAGCGATATCATTATGGCCACGCTGGACTGCTAAATGAACCATTGCCAAGTCAAATGTACTGTACGTCTCTGTGCTGGAATATTTGCAGTGATGGATTGTGTGAGAGGCGGTTTATCAACAGAAATCTTCATTGTACTTGTCTCTCGGGCAGTTTTGTCCTGACAGATAATGGTCAATACAAGCCTTTTATAAATTCAATACAGACGTAAGCCTAGACAGAGTGGTGAGGAAAATATTGTTGGGATCAAGAGGTGTGTCCAAATTGGCTTGAATAGAGACAAAGGTAATCGAACCATGTGTTCACTCAACACAAAGAAAGCGTCAAATTGCTGAGGATCAATTTTGTTCAGTTGAAGGACAATAGCGACCAGTATTAAATCAAAATGACCAGTGACGGGCAAAATGTGTGTAGATGCACAATGTTAAGTCTACTGTATTTGTTTGAAAACACATACACGTTACAGATATTTGTGTAAGGTAATGCTGGTCCTCTATCATGATACAGTCAATATAAAATATGCACAGTGTGAAAGAGCCACACATGCCTCACTTCAACTGTACAAAACGTCGTGCTTCAAAATCCTGTTAAAGGTGAAAACCCTCTTCAGGGTTAAGTTAACTATGTATGTTCTTAGTTTCTCCGCTTATCCAGATCATCCTTTTTTCGGTTACTTGGCTTTAGCATGATGTCTGCAGTGCTCTAACATTGACCTTCAAGGTCCCTCAAGATCCTTGCTTTTTCTCGGCTCGTAGTGTCCCTTTGTCTCAGTTGGCTGGTGGCTCTCTGGTTGTGGATAGACAATCGTTTGCCTCGGAAAGTCTCCTGAACATCAGTGAAATGCGTACGCACAGATGCCTAAATACCAGCATGTGTAGCGCGCGCGTGCTCGTGCACCAACGCACCGCTGAAGTGGGACATTTCGAAGCCCTCAGGACTGAGGCGAAAAGACCCTTTTTGCAAGTCACTTTTTTTATTCGCGACAACCTGTAGAGCTCCTCTTATGTCTGTCGACATTACTTTCGTAAGCATTGCTGCATCGACGGATATGCCATGCAGTACCCATTGATGTCATGCTAAAGCATCACATGCCTTTTCACCATTGACAGAGCCTTGCAGTATTTATGTGGCTCCTCTGGTATTTGGCATAACCTGGTTAGCCAGCAAGGCCATTTTCTTTCGTTTCGACATCGGTGCTTCTCACCAAATCCCACAGCACAGCAAAGTCAAGCTCTGTGACACAGATGCCATGTCCTCAGCAAGGAATACACGTGAGGCGCACATGCCATGCTACTGTAGCCCTGCTTGGCAGAAAGACAATTGCAGCTCCTCCAGTTGCAGCCGTCTCCTCATCCTCCGTTAGCAGCTTCACTTAAGCACACAGAGAGAAGAGAGGGAGAGGTGTGGGACACGGCTCGCTCTTGTTACGTGCTGTGTGGGGAAACTGCCGCTGTCTGACCTCTGACCGGTGCAAGCTGTAAAAGGTTTAGGGCAGATCTCTCCAAAGCTGCCAGCGTAGGTGTTTACAGGGGTGTTGATCTAGAGCAGAGGGGGGTGGGGGGATTGGGGGGATTGGGGGAGGAGGGGGGGTTGGAGGGGGGATGACAGACTGCAGGACTGCAGGAGAACGGCAGGGTAGAGAGAGGTTTCGTTTGGATGAGAGGTGGGGATTGAGAGGTTGTTGAGATTGTTTTTTTTTTCCTGCAGCATTACTGAATGTATTGAGGTGCTTTTGAAAGGTAGTGTTTACTGTTCCACCCTTGAGGTACAGTGAGATCTAATTCACTAATCTCTTGTACTGCCAGCGAAGCATAAAGGTGTTAGTGAACTTGAGCAAACGTTAACTATCACGGCTTGCAGATCTGATGTGCTCTGTGTCATTGGAGCATATACAGGAAGCCACAGTGACTACAGCCAATCAGATTTGAATCCAGTCAAATGGGTCTCACACAAGACGAAAGGACTTGTTCTTGTAAGGGATATTCTGTTGGTTTGTAAATTAAATACAGTAAACAACGTGCCAAAAGTCTCCCCAGCGTATACAGTAGTACTCTCCTTTCAACAGGTGATAACCATTCATTGCAGATATTGCTGTCCTTTTGACTCTCCACTCAGACACCCGCTCTAGAACTGCCTATCATGATCATAAATCAACAGTTCATAAAACGCAAATCATTGTCAGTAATCAGGTTTGGTTCTCATGGCTAAGCTGGACAGTAAGTGTGCACAGCTTGAATGAAACCGGATGGATCTAGAAAAAAAAATAGCAACCTGGATGGGGAAACTGCTTTATTAAACCAGAGGATCTATCTGTTCAGTCTGTTCAGCATCAGCCGGCTGAAAGCTGATGTATAGTAGACAGGTCCTCTATGTCATATTGACAAAGCTACTAATGGGCCTTGTCAACTCTGGATCAATACAGTATGGGATTGTTTTACTAGTCAGCGAGCTGTTGAAGTGCAGACTACTTTCGATGTGGAATGACGGAAGGGTTTGATCTTATGATGTGAGCTGTGTATCTCTGGAGTGTCTTGCATTCCCGGCTTGCTGACAAGAAAGTCACTGGACTTCTGTTGACTCCATTCATTTGTCCAACGTCTTTCAGTTTGTTCTGACAGTGTTGTGTCAATGAGTTTACGTTGGAGTAAATCAGACTTTAGTTTTATATTTGCCAGTTAACCTTCCAGAGAGAGTTAATAAGATTAGAACCGGAACGTGCCCTATGTTTATGGGACTTGCTGCTTATGCAACAATTTGCCTGATCAGCATTCCGTGTTTCCTGCCTCCAGAGGCACAGGGAGTTACTGGATGCTTGTGGTCCCAATTCTTCTTTGACGGGGGCTGTGTTTTTGCAGTTGTCTTGACTGAACTTCTCATTTCATTTCTACGTCATCAGCTGTCAGTTCTGGTCTGTAAATCTGTCTGGTCTGGTCTGGTCTTGTCTGGTTGGGTCAGGTCTGGTCTGGTCTGGTCTGGCCTGCTGTCTGTCCTGGCTGGGCTATGCGATGCCCCTCCTTACTCCATAGTTTGAGATGAAATGCTGGCCCCTCTTGCATGGAGAGCAGCAGGCCTTTTCACTTGTTTGGTGGGAGCTTGCAGGCTTGGTTTGAATGCAAAAAAAACAACACAACTAAGAAGTCTAGTTCCCTTCCATTTAAGGAGGCTTGTTCAGGATGGATGTGGGATCTCTCTGGGTGTCTGGTAAGGCTAAACGTGTGGACCTAACAAAGAGATGGCAAGTCCCCAGAGTCCCCAGAGTCCAGACCAATCAGACGACATTGTGACACAATCAGATAAGGAAAGGTTGTTCCTCCGACAGACGTCTTGCGAACACTGTTCACAAGTTGTAGTACACGGTGTTGTTGACAGTGTACTACATATTGACTGTATATACTGTATACATACGCTATTACATACATGCAAAGTATATTCTGTTCATATTTAGTTTTTTAGTTTATTTCGTATTTTTATTATATATTTGATCAACTTTAGCTAAAACAATAGGCTGAAGTTCTACAGCAACTGTAATTTATGTATTAGCCATTATTAACTCAGAAGGATTAGTCTTAATTCCAGGCTATCGAAGAGCTAATGTGTGACAGATGGTTGGAATTGCCGTAGAGTCACTGCACAGTACGTGAGGTCAGGACTTGATGACTAAGCATGAGTGGAACTCTCACATTCAACACAAACTGCTCACACTGACGCTAGCAGTTTAAGATGATGGACCAAGTCTTGGTGAATCACCTGACTTTGCTACAGTTTATCACATTTAAGCTTCTTGGTTTGACATAAATAGAGATGATTGGAAGTAGTTTGTTGCTTCTGAGCAGAGTTTGGGATCTGTCGTGCTGTGAGATGTTCTCTGGAAGAAGCTACGGAATTCTCCCGAATCCTCTACTCGGTGCAACTCAGACAACTGGGATAAATGTTACACTCCTTTTTTCTCACTCTCCACATAAACGTTTTCATAATTTATGGAAATCATGAAAATATTTTCAATGTGGGTCTCAGTTACACAGAACAGGATTCACTGTAGTTATTTGCAAGAATAGTTATGCTCTGGTCTTATTGAAATAGCGCTTCCATTTTGTTGAGAGTCCTGGTCTCTGGCCAGAGAAGGCCTACAGCGAGAGGTGTAGGCAGACCTACGTTCTACTTGCATGGGGCCTTGCTCCTGTCCCCTCCTGAAGATATTTAGAAAGGAGGAGAGGATTCCAAATCCCCCCCCCCCCTACACAAACAAATGACAGAGTACTGAGGCCATGTGTGTTTCTGCTTCTGACAACAGCTCCGTCGCAGAAGGTGCCCTGACCGTGAAGACAAGAGTATTTGGGCAGGAAGACGTAAACCACTTAAGTTCTGTCTGATATTGTATCGTTTCATCTGTCCAGTATTTCCTAAGCCACATCAAGGCTAAGCTTCTTGTTGGATGATTAATATTTGTTGTCCCCCTTCAACCAGGCCCATCTTCTACCCACAGGATTATTATGCCAGGATTTGGTACTCATATGAAGGGTTTGTTTACGGTGAGGCAGAGCCTGCAGGCTGTGGTCTTGCTCGGGGAGGCGGGGCCCTGCAGGCCTGATAGGATAGGAGGGTAAGAATGTGTGCCGATGGGAACCGACAAAGCGACCCTATGAAAAGGGGCCTCGAGCTCTGTAGACTAGGTGGTCGGCTCTCCTGTTCTTCCTCGTGTCTGGGTTGAGCGGTGAGGAAGCTGAAGATGGCTGGAGGCAGGGAGCCAGCATGGCTTCCCTCCAGCATACTGCTGTTCTTCTGGCTGGCCTTAGCCTTAGGCCATGTCCACATTTAACACTATACCAGAGCCTTGTGATTATACAACATAATGCCAACCTTATACACACACACACACACGTGCGCGCACACGAAGTTCATGTCCTGTATCAAAAATGATGTTCCCCTCATCCTCCTCTCTATTTTATTCCAACGCTTGTTTTCTAATGAAAGGGATCAGCTAAGGCAATATGGATAAATGATAAATGAAGGATGGTGGATGGAAGTGAGTATTAAGCCTGGCCCCATTTTTTTGGGAGAGGAGGGGAGGGAAGGGGGTTGTAGTTTTGACCCTCCTCTGCTCTGCAAATCCTCTATGGCTCTGGTGTAGCAGTGCAAAACACAGTGGATTTGTATCCACCCAGTGTGAAACTGCTAAATGTGGCATGTAAGTGAGGTAAAGGGCTTGCTGATGCCACTCCCCCAAGGCTATGTTGAGCCCAGGTGCTGCTGTTGCCCTCATATTGGATACACCTGGTCTGTCACTCTAAATAAAGCCTACAAACACATGCACATGACCCCTAATGAACTCCGTTCCGAGTCCTGACATGCAGGCTGTGCAAAACACGAATGCATGTAGCAAAATCTCAGACATTCCATCTAGTCTACGTGTGCGTTTGTGAGTGGACGTGTGTGTGTGTGTGTGTGTGTGTGTGCTTGCCAGCGCGCGCACGTCTCCACTGCGTTGCTCTGCTGTAAACAGTAGCGAGCTGTAGAACCGTGGTGTGTGTCGATTTCCCCTCAGTTAACCTGGCTCTGTCCTAGTCTATCCGGCCAGATGGTTGGAGTATGTGAGCTGAGAGGGAGTGCAGCACTGAGACAGGCAGACAGAAGAGGGCTGTTGTTGGCGTGGGGGAGGGGAGGGAGCTGGAGATTTACCCAAGCTAGCAGACCAGCTGAGCACAACGAGGTCAGAGCCAAACCCCACGCTGTCAGAGACACGGAGAGCAGCTACATAGCTACCATGGGTCAGTCCCTGCAAAGCACTGGCCGATCCAAACTCCCATGTGAGCACAGGAGTTGTGTGTGAGGTAGGCGTGCACATGAGTAATGTATGTATATGTATGTGTTTGTGTAGATGGAGAGTTGTTGGTGTGTCTGTGTTTAAAGATTTTGCTGCTCTAACCTTTTGCTCTGCCATGTATTGCTAATGTCCCAATGGTAGCATTTTCAGTGTGGACCTTTGCTCCAGTTTGGGTTCCAAATTGACCTCCTCCCACAATATAGATGTCCTTTCCCTTAAAATAGTTGTCCCACTCCTCCACAAGGTTGCAAAAGGCCACTGTCATTATCTATGTCATCGCCACTGTAGCAAAGTCAATGACTTAGCCAACACAGGTTATCCATCTGTTGTGTGGGCCTGGGATTTGAAGAAGACTCATGCTTTTTATTCGAGAATTGGTTGGATGACAGGAGTACAAATTCCTCTGGAAACATCCTTGCGTACTGTGTTGCCTTCTGCTGACTCACATAACTTACCCAACAACTAGTAATAACTAACCAATGAGAAGCCCCGTCACCAGAAGAGACCCTTCCCTGTCTGTTCAGCTGTGAGACGTTCATCACAGACATTGTATCACGTCACATGAAGTGCTTGAAAAACTCTTATTGTCCAAGGATATTGGGTGTTCACTGTAAAACCATATCGCTTGATTCAGATGTGGCCAGGGAACCGCAGTAGAAGTTAGCAATAAAACTGATCAATGGTTGTTTAGTGTTTCAGCAACAGCACTTGCAGGCACATGTAGATTTAATTAAATACATTTCTCACACCAGTATGTTATATTTAGGTTCGATACATTTGGCTGTGGACTAATTTAGTTCCGTAACAAGATATACCTTTGACCTTCTCTGGCCAGGGGTCTGTGGGCTAGAGGCCACAGGCTGTCGTCTGCTGTAACACAGAGCTCTCTGATTGATAGGGCTTTGTGCTAGTCCTCTTATAAGTCAGGCTCCGGTCTGCCGTCCTCAGTCTCCCTGCCAGCCAGCTAGCCAATGTTCCAGTCAGTGACATGGAAGTAACAGATTGCTAGACGCTGGTGCTTCATCAGAGAAGGGGAGGAGACAGGGCAGAGGGAGCGGAGCGCATTTGCTCTGCTGCTTGCCTGCTTAAAGCCGCATGTACGCTCAGGTTTTACCTACCTTTTCCAGCTCTGGCTATTCTGTCAGGTCCATATTGTCTGAGTTACCGGAATAAGGCTGAAAATACGACGGTATGAATGAGCTTCATTGGCCTTCACTCATACTTGCAATGGCAGGTTTCGAAATATTTTGTTAGTTGGATTTTTAGAGCAGTATAAAATATAATGATGTGTGGTTAGTTCACCCTTCTACACAGGTAGTGGCCAACATAATCAATGAACATGAATCTTAACCAACCCCCTGGCTATCTGGTTTCGTGTTTAAATGTCTGCTCACTGCTTTGACGTCTTTGTCTTCTACACGCAAAGCAGCCTCCAGTAGAGCTGTTTTTGGAATAGTTGCTGTTACGATGCGATAGTATTGTATAATACGGAAGACTGAAAGAGCTGTCTGTCCGTAGGAAGAAATCATCCACTTAAACTATTTTTGCTTCTTTTATCGTGGAAACCACCCCCCCCCCCAAATGATGCTGCATCATCTTCAATTATTAGATTAGCAGTTTCTATGATTATCTATGCAATCCATGTGCAGGATGCCATTGAAGAATGTATCGTTATATATAATGGGTTGATTATACTGGACGCAGCACATCTTGTGATTGTGTCTCAAGGGTTTGGCTTCCTTCTTGTGTCCCTATCAGAACAGCAAGCAGGTGATTCAGCTCTCCACTGCTGTCTGAAGCACTGTGGGGGGGCGGGGCGGTGTGGTGGTTATTGTGTGGAGACGCAGGGATTGGTCCCGCCGCCAATCCGAAGAGTGTTTTGTGTGCGTGTGTTTTGTATGGTTGCGTTCTGGGTGTCTGACGGTACTATTCACAGGGAACCTTCTATTGAGTATAACAGTAGGCCTCCTTGGGGTCCACAATAATAACAGTGGGGGGAGTAATGGCTCTGGCTTTGTCTCTACTAAAGCCTTTTCACTGCAGACGGTCAACACAGACAACATCCTCTTTAAGTGAAGGGCATCCTGATTCACATTTCCGTTACGCGCTCCACAAAGCTGTTGCCGATCATTATTAATTGTCATGAGACTCCGCCGCTGTGTTTGAAAGTTGAAAGGTGCCGTGAGTGGAAAAGCCCACGGGGGTGACATCGTACGACCCCCTGAAAAGCATTTGATGGTGGACGTATCCCACAATCACTGGCTCCTAACCCCACCCTTGGTCTACGTCAGGGCTGTCCAACCCTATTCTTGGAAAACGACCATCCTTAAGGTTTCCTTACGACTCTCATTTAGCACACAGCTGCTTGTCATAATTATCTAGTTTACGAGTTGAATTACATGAGTTATAATTGGGGTTGGATGCAGTCCTGATCGACGCAGTCACACATACCCCCCCCCCCCCCTGTACACACACACAGGTTGATCAGATAAAACACTTTGAGGATGTGCGGATGATACGATGACTCTGGAATGGCCCTGGGGGTGTGTGTTGTGTGGCTCAGTGCATCTTGTCTGAGAGAAACACACACATAAGCTGACAGAGGTGGGGATGGGCCAATTCCCCAAGGCAGAAACAAGACTGGCGCTTCATGATGTCACACGTCTTAAGGGGACAGGGTTAGGTGTTTACCTTGCACAGCCTGTGGTGGTGTTGAGGAAATAGCCCCACAGCCTTCGTCACGCAGGAGGCTCAACGTACCTCAAACAAAACGTGTGTTTTCCTCTAACCTGTCTGCTTCAATATATTGGAAATAAAGGAATGAATACATTTATTAACTCGCTTTAACAGATATTCACACATTTCTGTTTATGTCTTAGTTGATTATTCCAGGTGTCATCAGGCTATGATTCACCCAGTCTGGGGCCCAGATGGTGACAATTCATCACTGGAGATGGTCAATTCACTGCAAGTGACTGACTCAGCCAGGTAGTGAACAACTCAGATACTGATTTGAGTCTTGTCAATGTTTTTAGTAGCCTACCTAAATCTACCTGAATCAGAGGTCACAACTCAAGCCCTATGAAGAAGGGGGGGGGGGGGGGGGGGCGGGGCATGTGTTCTACACAGGAAGCATAGTAGCATCATACAGTAGCCAGTGTTTAGTTGTCTGGAGGGATGTTAGGATAACAGGTTAACAAATCCTCTTGAAAGTTACATTGGTGAAAGTACTTGGAAGTGACCTCGGCCTACAATCTGTTTCCATGTTGAGTTCCACATTCTATGTTTGCACTACCTATCTTTTGACAAGTTGATGAGTTGACAAGATGTACTTTGGTCAATGCCTCATGTTTGCTGGCAGTATTATAATTGAGTAAGCAGGCATGCAGTGGTGGTGTAATGAAGTAGCTGAGGTCAGGCACACACAATACACACACTACCCCCCCCCCTTATCCCTCCCTCCTAAATACAGAACACCCTCTGCCCTTTCTCCTTGGGATCTGGGTATTACACAGCCGCACGCTGTGCCCTTTGGACCGCAGGGTTCCCTCCCCCTGCCCCCCTGCCCCCCTCCCCTCGCTGTCAGCCCAGCCTAGCAAGGCGTTGCTGGGGTAAGAAGATGCAGCCATGCACACTGACGGTTCGGGATCTGGGCTAAGAGCTTAATTTTACACTCAGCTGTTACTTCAGAGGTTATTTATAAACCTTGGCCAGAGACGATGTGATAATGCACTGGACTGGACTGTCTTCCTGTCATGGAGCTCAGCAGGGGACAGCGGGTGTTGGGGAGGCGTGGCTGAGTGACGGGATGTCTGGCACAGAATCCGAGTGGTGGACTATGTGTGTGTGTGTCTGTGTGTGTGTGGGGGGGAGAGGAGGGGAGGAGAGGGTATAAGGTACAGCCAGCCGCAGTGCAGAGTCTAAATGCAGGGTTCAGTCTGTTCGCTTGCAGTCCTGCCTGTTTGGTGATTTAGTTCTGTGGCTAGTAACTTAGATCAAGGAGGTTCGTTTACAGAAAGTTGTGGTAACCTCTTTGTCTTCTGCAGAGCATCGAGGTAGGTGGGTGGTGTGTCAGTTCCCTAACAGGAAGTTCTTGTGTCGGTGGAAAGCTGTTCTTCCTGAGTGGAAGAATTGGGTGATTTAAAATGAAATAAAATGCTCCCTCTAGTCACTTCGTCAGACTGTAGCACACTCCTTCCCGCTCTCTCCCTCCATCTCTGCCTTGTTTGCTCTCTTGCTCTCTTTTGCTCTCACTCTCTCTTGTTCGGTCTCTCGCTCTCTCTCTCTCACGGAGTCTTTTGCTTTCGTCACTGACGGCAATAAAGACCAATTGCAGTGTCATCCTTCACAGAAAAGGAAATTGTTGTAAATTTATGAGAAAGGCAGATGGTTTTTTCTCTGTCTTACTCAGAGGGACTTTTCCTCTCTCCTGTCACACTGAAGTATCCACAACAGCAACGTTTACCAGTCAGTTTCCATCTGAAAATACCAGCAGCAAAAAAAAAGCCCATATTCTGCAGCAAGTCATTAAACAAATAATAAAATGAGTTTCGTTGAGCAACTCTGTCAATACTGTATGTTTTAATCAGGCTGGTTATGCAGTGAAGGTTAATGTTTGGAGACTGGCTAACCTGTATGTTAGGGGTAGCTGGGTTCATTTCATGCATGTTTCAGTAAGTAGCATTGGATCTCCCCATCTGGGAAGAAAAGTAATGGGATATGTTCCGATTCTCAAACTCATCTCCCCTCTCTATCTAGGCTTGAGACAGGAAATTGCATTCCCTAATCCAGCTGTCTGCCTGGATTTCTTAATTCTAAATGAACGTTCCCTGTAGCCGCTGTGAGAGTTTAGGGTGATGATGGTACGGCACCAATTTTGGGGGGAAAAACTGTCTGTCTCCGTCTCTCGAGTTTGTGCTGAAAGTTCTCTTCTCAGAAGCACATGAATAGCATCAAAGTGTATTGACAGAGTAAAAAAAGAACCACTTTAAATTCTGATATGATTACTCGTGATGGACATTGAAGTTCCCTCAGGCACAAGCTTTAACAGGCGTGGTAAGGAAGGCCACACCCGGAATGGAGAATACATTATGACATTTTCTAGTTGTGTAATCCCAGTTTGCAACCATTCATCTTCCCTTGACAGGCCGTTTTGTGTTCTCAGAGATCGTAAATAAGTCTGGATTCTACCCGTGGATAAAACCAACACAAAAAAAGCCCTGCTGGTTTGTGGCTGTTCTTTTTGGTCCCAGTGCAGGCGAAGGGGGAAGAGCAGATGAATGCAACGTATCTTAAATAAGACTGAATCATTCTCGGATTGATACTGATTCATTTGAGAGAAGTGTAACAGAAAGCTCTTTGACTCCACAGATCAAGGAAGTTCCTATGGTCACTATGTTGTTTGTTTTTTGTTTTGTGTGCGGCACAAACGTGCGTTGTGATCATCCTTCTTGCCTCTGCTTTTGTTTGAGATAGAGGGTTAGTTAACAGAGTCTCTCTTTAAAACAATAGGACACTTGTATTGTACACAATCCTCTGGCAAGACTGTGACATAATACCTGTAAGTGACCTGCTATGGGGCTTTGTGTGAGACTATTCTTTTTCTGTTGAAGGGCCATAGTCTTATCTTTATGGGAAGCCATATAAATGACACAGAAACAAGATGGCCTTTGAAGAGAAGGCCAAGGTAAAGAGAAGTTACTGTTGGCCTAAAGTGGAAGACTGCTATCTGGTTTATCTTCTGCGTTGGGAGAGCTTCTGTGTGTACAGTGTACACAGAATCTGCTTTGAATTAATACCACTTGAGATCTGCCTGGCCTGTAACAAGGTGTTACTACGGCAACCTTACTCCGTCCTGAGCTTCAGTTGCCACCCGTTTCAAGCAGTCAGTCCCTGCGTCCCTTTTGAAAGGTCACCCCAACCTGGCTTCCGCCCATGACTTCGAGTCATGCGAGCGCTTGGTTGAGTCGCGATATCTGTAAATTAGCCCCAAAGAATGCTATTGGGTTGATGTTTAAACTGGGTGCACATGCATAGCTAATGCACTTGTTTCTTGGCTTATCCATTGACCTGTCGCATTGCGATCGCTCACCTGAGTGTCACCGTGGCTTTGATCTCCGTCCATGTAGCACAAGGGGTGGAGGCCAGGATATAGGATGTTCATTAACCATCTCGATTCGTACTTATCCTTTTTTGTTTGTCTAATATTATTTATTCATTTGAAGGGGGTGTGGGGGGTGGGGGGCGGCAATTAAAGTCATGAGACTGGCCGCAAGCTGGGCATGTCATCGTCGGTTACAGCACAAGGCTGCAGGGCTGTTCCCACCTCTGTTTGGGCTAACAAACGTACGAAGGACAACCGTTATCTCATTAGCTGCACCTGTGCACGACTGGTGCACCGAACGAAGAGACGGAATTGCCACGGAGAGACACAGCAGGGAGCTCCACAGACGAGCAAATAAAGATACGCACATATTTGTCTGGAAGCTTCGTGGCCGCATGTGGGCGGCTGATGTTCTCGGTCTTCAAGATCCAGCCAGAGGAAAGAGCTGTCTCTAATCAATCATGCTGAACCCTGCTGCTCTCTCCTCTACCGTCTGCAGTAACACGGAGCAGGGCTGACGGCCACAGTCTAGACACTGATCAAACGATGGACTGATACTCTTACGCAAGCCTATGCATTGTAGGTCAATTAAGTCACACAGGAAGATGAAGAAGGCTAGGCGGCTTGGCCACACGTTTTTATGTATATTTGTGTGGCAACATAGTTATATATAACATCGTTGTCGATGGACCGTGCTGACGTTGACTGTTTTTACACTTGCAACACAACGTACTGGAAGTGTGCTGGATCCCGTTCAGTTTTGGTTTCAGATTTTGTCAATGCTGTGGTGACACTGAGGGTTGCGCTCGCTCACTTCCTGTATTCATTCTCTTCTGTTCTTTTTTCCTGACTCCGTCTCCCTCCTGTCTTTCTCTCAGGTCAGTGGCACTCCACCTCAGAAGGCCCTGCTCTTACATGGTAACAAACAGCTGAAGACAAGAGGTAAGATCCCATGTGTTTGTCGAGAACTAGGACTGCTTCAGCAGAGTGGGATGACACTAGCCGTTTCAGAAGAGTTTCAGACTCAGTGATCCATTCGGTTATGCCACAAGCTGAAAAAGAAAAATAGCAACATTTCAGTTCCATCTTTGTCTTTCCGTGTAAGGATATGTGCTGTGTTGTGTTTGAGTAAGCCAAACCAGAGTCAAGTTCTTGTTGTGCTGGGAAATGTTGGGGGAAAGATGTTAATGGTGGGTAACTGGTGCCTGGAGACCATAGAAACCCATTCAAAATAATAGGTGGACTCGAAACTCTCCAGACCACCACAAAAACAGCCACAAGGAACAGTCCATCCCAGAAATGTATTTACATCTATTTTTATATGTGCAAATATACACAAATCGTTATTCTTGTTTGTGTGTCTGTGTGTGTGTATGGAGATTGCGGGTATAGGGTGGTACAGACTAGCAGCCCAACTCACAAGGGGGCGGGACAGGAAATAGATGCTTGTTGGCTGCTTTACTTGCTCTTCCTTTTTCATGCCTCTCCTGTCATCTGACAGTGTGCTGTGCTGTTTACGTCTCTACAAAGTGGGAGATTATGCTTCTACAATTCAGGCACACTTGCTTAGACCAGAGTGCACACAAACCATCTGCTACGCTTTCTGATGGACTTTTTTTTAAATGTGCCCAATGTAATTTGGGATGTAGTGAGTGCAGTAGGTTTAAGCCTCTTTCTTGAAGGGAGCATAAGGTCTGGCCAGTCCGAGGTCAAGGTTCAGAGAAGCCCCCTGATTGTGCGGGAGCAGGAAAATGTTCCGACTGGATTTGCATCACGCTCAAAAGCATAGGTCATAGGTTGACCTTTATGCTCATCCCTCTCTGTTGAACATCTATTGCTCTCTCTCTATCCTTTGTGAGAAAAACCCCACAAATCTTCTTCATCTGCATTTTGATGCAGAAAATCCTCTTGCGGTCCAAGTATTTGCTTTCCTTGCCTTCCTGCAGACAAAATGACATCAAGAGGGAAAAAAAGGACTGGTCATCCCAGCACACCTGACTTGACATGATGACTGATACACACACACACGCGATCGCACATTGCAATCCTATCTCCGACAGCGCTCGGATCACTTTTGAGAAGAGCAGATGTACATGACATGTGAGGAGACGTATTGACAAGAAACATGGTTGAGAGCCCTTGCAGGTATCCTGACATGACAGCGAGAGTCTTCCCTCAGGCATCTGTTGACTCAACACAGCATTGTTGTTTGGACCATCAGCTGGCACAGAGACCCGTCTCTTCCGGTCCAACCAGTCCAACCATCTGCCAAGGTCAAACGTCGAAGAAGAAGCTCCCATTGATGTTTGTGTTTGTTTCTGTGTGGATGTGTGGATGTGTGTGTGTGTGTGTGGATGTGTGTGTATGTGGATGTGTGTGTGTGTGGATGTGTGTGTGGATGTATGTGTGTGTGGATGTGTGTGTATGTGGATGTATGTGTGTGTGGATGTGTGTGTGGATGTGTGTGTGTGTGTGTGTGTGTGGATGTGTGTGTGTGTGTGTGTGTGTGGATGTATGTGTGTGTGGATGTATGTGTGTGTGGATGTGTGTGGATATGTGTGTGTGTGTGTGGATGTATGTGCGTGTGGATGTATGTGTGTGTGGATGTGTGTGTGTGTGTGTCAGGGTGTTGAAGATGGCAGTGTGGATCCAGGCCCAGCAGCTTCAGGGTGATGCACTGCACCAGATGCAATCCCTTTACGGCCAGCACTTCCCCATTGAGGTGCGCCACTATCTGTCCCAGTGGATCGAGGGCCAGCTATGGTGAGCAAGCGTCCCCTCACAGCACTCTCCCTGTAATCCTCTCCATGCATGCCTACACAGCCGGAGCCAGTCGTTGCAGACGCTGTGTTTGTTTGACCCTTCAGGGACACCATAGACCTGGAGAACCCCCAGGAGGAGTTTAAGGCCAAGCGTCTACTGGACAGCCTGATCCAGGAGCTTCAGAACAAGGCTGAGCATCAGGTGGGCGAGGACGGCTTCCTGCTCAAGATCAAGCTGGGTCACTACGCCAGCCAGCTCAAGGTGAGACAGCCGCCCCCCCGCCCGCCCGCCTCCCCAGCCCCACCGCCGCGTTCGCAAGCCTTCAGACCACCTGACGCTGGTTAAACATTCTAGTCACAGGTCACTGTCACGGTGAGGTAAAACAAATTAAGTGGGAAGATTACAGTGCTGGAGTAACCAGGCATCGATGGCATTTACAACTAAGCCTGTGTCTCTGGGATGCTTGTATTGCCTCTGCAGGGCAGAGTTGTTAGGCATGTTCTTTCATTTCCTTCATTTCTTAATCTACACTGGAGGACTTGGCCTTCTGTTCCCTAAATCCATAGCACCTCTGTGTGTAGCATTGGGGAGGGTCAAGTGCATGTACCAGTACGTTGGCGCGTGTGTTTGGATGTGCGTACTCCCACCGTAAGTGAACAATGTCCTTTGAATCTCAAGCAGCCTGCGGAGTTGTGACTCATTATTAGAGTGTAATGGAGGAGCAGAACTCATGAGTGGGCTCCCACTGTTGGCCTGCTGTGTGATCTCTGGAAATTGATCAGCCTCATGTGCAAGGTTGTTTTTGTCGGCCAGCGGCTAACACGGCTAACACGGCTAACACGGCACATACGGGCCTTGTCTTTCAGAGCACGTATGACCGCTGTCCTCTGGAGCTGGTCCGGTGCATCAAGCATATCCTCTACACAGAACAGCGGCTGGTCAGAGAGGCCACCAACGTAAGTGTCTGTCGCCCCCCCTCCCCTCTTCCCTCCCCCCGCACGTGCACACTCCCACGCTCGCACGCTCGCACGCTCGCACCCAGACAATCGAGCGGAACGCAGGGACAGACAGGACGCGTGCACGGTGCCGTTTCACGCTTGTTCTGGATGCGCACGCGTGCAAAGTGAATTCTGAAAGTCTCGTGAGACTGGTCAAACATGGTATGGGTCAACGACATACTGGAGCAAATTGTCGGGGCTCCTGACTGTCTGCTGACCTGTTTAGGAGCATAACAACTCATGTCCTTTCTCAGCTTCTGTGTAAGGACTTCAACACAAGGGGGCTGTGTTCATGCTGCACACCATCAAATAAACAACAAGACCCCTGTACCAGTTCAATGTTGATATTGGGATTGAATGTCATGCTAGTAGAGAAGATTGATCGTACCATGCTAATGCAGAGGGCCTGAACGTTACGCAGTGTGTGTGAGTGTGTGTGTGAGCGTGTGTGTGTGTGTGTGTGTGTTGTGCAGTTAGACAGGACTGGAAATGCCATTATACATTTCTAGAAATATTACTGCACATTCTGCCACCAATATCTTAAATGTGTAGTATGGTGAAGCTGTACCAAAAGTACCTGCACAGGGTAATACCTGAGCAAAGGTCTAGCCGACATCTGAGGCACCAGCATGAAACAGACGATTATATGACATTATGGAAATTTAAGCTGTTGCGGAATGGTTTTATTGCAGGTTCACTGTCATCATAGGTAGTTTTGTCTGTTTATTTCATAAGAAAAACAGATGGTATCTATACCTCCACAAAGACCCACCTACTGACATTGTGAAACAAAATGTGAGACCACACTCATCTGATTGGAGACCGTCATATCTCTCACTGGCATCTGCGTCGACTAAACTGTGGCTGTACCAACGGGCCGTGTGTGAGAGAAGACCTCAGGAAGGCTTCTGTTGTAACATACGCTAGGTTATCAAACCATAAACCCAGCAGTCCATAAAACATCTGAATATCAATAGGGCCCTGGCGTGGATTGATTTCTAGGCAGACCATGCCTTCTGTATCGCAGGATTGCACATTCGAAGGGATTCCATTCCAGCCTGTTTCCTCTAGATACAGCCACAGTACTATCCCCCATGCTGTGGGGGGACTCGCGATAAGAAAACACATTTTTCTCAGTCCTCCTCAGATGTTCCTTGTCTTCGCCGTACTCTTCAGGACGGTTCAGGGAGATGCGTGTCCTTTCGTTGCTCCGACTGAAGTGTACAGTCAGCTGGGGGGGGGGGGGGGGGCATTGTCTTCTGCTGTGGCTGGGCAAAAGGAGACCATTCATTGGCGGGCAACTCATTATGACACTTAGAAGTTGAACTAACGTCTCTTTCCCGGCTCTGATTGGCAGTCGAGCTCGCCCGTGGGCGGGATGATGGACAGCATGTCCCAGAAGTACCAACAGATCAACCAGGCCTTTGAGGAGCTGCGTCTCCTGAGCCAGGACACAGAGAACGACCTGCGCAAGCTGCAGCACAACCAGGAGTACTTCATCATCCAGTACCAGGAGAGCCTCCGCATACAAGGTACGCTCCGCTGTCAGCCTCACTCGGCCTCACTCGGCCTCGCTGCGTGGCCTCACTCGGCCTCGCCGCATTTGTGGGACGTTAGCACAGGTGCGGTAGGGAGATTTACGCTCTTTCCGGGTGTTTTCTCCCTTCTCCTTCCTCCTCTTCCTCATCCCTTGCTCCCTGTCTCCCCCCACTGCCTCCCTCCAGCCCAGCTCACCAGCCTAGCCACACTGCCCCCTGCTGACAGACAGCTGCGGGAGCCCAGCCTTCTGAGCAAGAGGGCCACTGTGGAGACCTGGCTAACCCGGGAAGCGAACACACTACAGAAATACAGACTGGTATGCCTCCCTCGTCCAGCGTGAGACAAACACACACCTACATTTGAGATGACAGCACAGGCACATCTACAGTGCGCGCGTGTGTGTGCACGCTTATACATGTGTGTGTGTGTGTGTGTGTGTGTACAGGACCTCGCAGAGAAACACCAGAAGACACTGCACCTCCTGAGGAAACAGCAGACCATCATCGTCGACGACGAGCTGATCCAGTGGAAGAGACGGCAGCAGCTGGCCGGCAACGGTGGCCCTGCTGAGGGGGGTCTGGACATCCTACAGTCCTGGTGAGAACTCAGGTCACACACTCGGCTCGACACACTTGACCCCACTCTACACCCCACAGGTCAGAGGGCAAAGGTTAACCACGCTCTCAGCGGGCACTATTCGCATTGCCAGCCGTCAGATTTGCGGCTTTACTGACATAGTACTTATAGAGAATGCTGGCCTATTTCATCTGCTCGTTTCTAAGCGAACGTCTGCTTACCTCAGCGTGCTCATATTACTGTAATCATGTATCTGTGCGTGGTGGTGTCCCAGGTGTGAGAAGCTAGCAGAGAATATCTGGCAGAACCGGCAGCAGATACGAAGAGCTGAGCACCTTAGACAGCAGCTGCCCATCCCAGGTCCCATCGAAGACCTTCTGAACGAGCTCAACAGCACCATCACAGACATCATCTCAGCGCTGGTCACAAGGTGAGTGGATCGACTCATTCGTGCTTTTGCCCATTTGCACCTCTCTGCCTTGAAGCGTGTTGATTCCTGCCCTGTGGCACAGTTTGCGGAGACAGCATTTCTGCAGTGAGCAGCATGCAGCATTTAACGTTTATTTACCACATTTCATAACCAGCCTGAGGCATTATGCAACCTCTGCAGAGAACTTACACAAGTTTGAGTCGTGTGTGGTAAATAGATCAGACACATAACTTATATTTACAAAACGACATTATCTAAGTGGTTGCTCAAATATTGAATGACTCAGTGACGGTCACTCAAGTGTGTTAATGTGACTCGGATGAGCCCTCAGAAGCCCACTGTTAAATTAAGGACGTGTGTGCGTGTCAGTATCTGTGTAATGCGTATCAGCATGTGTGCGTGCGTTTGTTCCTGTGTGTGTGTGTGTGTGAACATGCGTGCGTGTGTGCGTGTGCGTGCGTCAGTATGTGTGGGTTTTGTGCCACGCTGAGTCTCATGCTGGGCTGACGTAGAGCGAAGGCTGGCTGGCTCAACAGCCCTCCTCCTCCCTCATCCTGCCCCCCCCCCTCCCCCGACCCCCGCTGGTCTTGCCCTCAGTCAGACCAGCCTAGCGGGGCCTGCAGAACCCATCAACCCCTGGACCGGAAGATCGGGAGTCGCGAAGGTAATGGGCAAGAGGCCGTCAAGCATTTTAAGGATGGAGGAAAGAGGGGAGAGGGAGGTAGAGAAGAGAGGAGATGCAAGTAGAGGGAGGGTAGAGACAACTTTGTGATAGATAAGAGCCTAGGAGAGACAAAGACTCTGCAGTCTTCTGGTGAGATGAGCATAGAGTCACATGTATGGTGGCGTCATTGAGAACATGAGTTGTTCATGCCCCCAGGCTCTCTCAGCCTAGAACTGTAACGCCTCGCCACGGAACAAGACGCCCTCCTAATGCTCCCAGCGTCCCTGACTGTTCTCCAGCCCTGGGTCCCTGCAGACCTCCCATAATGCACCGAGAACATGTCCCTGTCACAGCGATGTCTGTTGGACCACAGACAGAGAGCGTATACGATGGAGCACTGCAACTTTCAAACGCCAAACATGCGTGTTTCCTCTCGTGTCTCCAGTTCTGCCCTCCAGATGAGCCGCATCCTCTCCATTTCCCTATACCCTGGTGGGCAGCCAGAAGGGAAAGGGGCTAGAAGTCGACATCATGGCTGATACCTGAATGTGTACATTAGCAAGGCCCTCTTGTCTCTCAGTTGTCCTCTTGGACTGTGCTTTGTCATTTCCATCTTTATATCTGTCACTCTCCTTTGCGATTTCTCTTTCTCTCCTCTCCCCACTTCGTCCTCACTCTCTCTCGCTGAGAGCTGTTGCGTTTCCGCCTGCGACAGTAAGACGTATGTAGACCGGAAGCGTTCGTTAGCCGTAGCGTGCGGCGAGGAGTCCTAGTTGTTGACGCTGACCTCCCTCTTCTTTTCCCTTTCAGCACCTTCATCATAGAGAAGCAGCCTCCGCAGGTTCTGAAGACCCAGACCAAGTTTGCCGCCACGGTGCGCCTCCTAGTTGGGGGGAAGCTCAACGTGCACATGAACCCTCCCCAAGTCAAGGCCACCATCATCAGCGAACAGCAAGCCAAGGCTCTGCTCAAGAACGAGAACACTCGCAAGTGAGTGCCTGCTGTGCGTGGTGTTGAACAGACGTGGTAGTTGTTATACTTCCACGTGAACATATTTCGGTTAGATAGGGTTCTGTTCTCTCTCCTCTCAAACTCTGATGTCACAAAGGAAATGAAAGGAAAGTTCGATTTATATATATAAATATATATATATATATAAATATATATATATATATATGGTGTCATTCATGTCATGTTTTCAATCATCTTTTTTACATGGTTTATATACAATCATCTCTATAATTTGTGGCATCACCCCCCTGCTTTAGGAACAGCAACAAAAGCTCTTAAAACGACTCTAATGTCCCTCTTCTTCTTCATCTCTATCCTCTTCCTCCTCCCTATCCTCTTCCTCCTCCCTATCCTCCTCTTCATCTCTATCCTCTTCCTCCTCCCTATCCTCTTCCTCCTCCCTATCCTCCTCTTCCTCCCTATCCTCTTCCTCCTCCCCATCCTCCTCTTCCCCCCTATCCTCTTCCTCCTCCCTATCCTCCTCTTCCTCCCTATCCTCTTCCTCCTCCCTATCCTCCTCTTCCTCCCTATCCTCTTCCTCCTCCCTATCCTCCTCCTGCCTATCCTCCTCCTGCCTATCCTCCTCCTCCCTATCCTCTCCCCCCCCTATCCTCTTTGTCCTCCCTATCCTCCTCCTCCTGCCTATCCTCTTCCTCCTCCTCCCTATCCTCCTCTTCGTCCCTCACCTCTTCCTCCTCCTCTCTATCCTCTTCCTCCTCCCTATCCTCTTTCTCCTCCTCTATATCCTCTTTCTCTTCCTTCGCCTCCCTGTCTTCCTTCCTTTCCCCCTCTCAGCGACAGCAGTGGTGAGATCCTCAACAACAACTGTGTGATGGAGTACCATCAGACCACAGGAACTCTCAGTGCCCACTTCAGGAATATGGTGAGAAGGGGTCATCTAGGAAGTGGGCTGGAGGGTTAGGGTTAGGGCTGTTAATGTGAGAGCTTATCTACTATACTGGTGGTCTTGTCGCCACGGAGATGCTGAAAAACACGCACCGTGTAGCAGGTTGCGCAATGCTCGCTTCATAGATTTCCCTGGTCCCTTAAGGTTCTCCACGGATCGATCAGGGTGTATCCTCTGTGTGCCTTGAGGCGAACGCAGGAGAGTCGCACGTTTGTGACAAGAGCTACTGGCGATCGGGCAGGTGGGTTTACCCTGTGTAAACCTCTGCTCCTCTCTTTCATCTAGTCTTTGAAACGGATCAAACGCTCCGACAGGCGAGGGGCCGAGTCCGTGACGGAGGAGAAGTTTACCATCCTGTTTGAGTCCCAGTTCAGCGTTGGGGGAAATGAGCTGGTTTTTCAGGTTAAGGTAAGAATGGAGGTGTGGAAACAGCCTGAGAAAAGAGAGCGAGAGAGAGAGAACAACAGAGATGAATAAGCAGAGCTAAAATTACATAGACTCCAGCAACATAAAGCAAGCAGGTAGATAAACAGAAACTGCAGGTGTTTCCACTAGGCCAACGTCTTTCTTATAGCCGGGAGTCAGTGTTCATCGTTCAGATAACATGTCCTTAGACAAACACCTCTACACACTGTCTTCATCAGATCCACTCACAGATAGTCCAACCACACCCGCCAATCATAGCACTTCTTAATAAGCTTTGAGGCCCATCAGAACCACTAATGTGTTGTTTTTTCCCCCTGTGGATGTGTGGGTTTAGACCAATATGTGTTATTGTTTTTCTGTTAGACATTATCACTTCCTGTGGTGGTCATAGTCCATGGTAGTCAAGACAACAACGCCACAGCGACCGTGCTTTGGGATAATGCTTTCGCTGAGCCGGTATGTTGATTATTTTCCAAATGTGTTCATCCAGCTTGCGTAGCCTTTTGTATGTGCAACATTGTATCGCTCCATGGGTCCTTAGCTAACCTGAATGTCCTCCCAGGGTCGGGTGCCCTTCTTAGTGCCTGATAAAGTGATGTGGCCTCAGCTATGCGAAGCTCTCAACATGAAGTACAAGGCTGAGGTGCAGAGCACTCGAGGGCTCTCGGAGGAGAACCTGGTCTTCTTGGCTCAGAAGGCATTCAGCAGCTCCAGCATCAACCCTGAGGACTACCGCAACATGACCATGACCTGGTCCCAGTTTAACAGGGTGAGCTCAGCAACTGCTGACCAAGGGGTTGGGGTGGGTCATGGGTTTAACATGAAGTTTTACGGTCTGTCATTTCGACAGATGCCTTGCCGCTGCATGTAAGGTTAGCTTGGTTGTTATGCTTGTAGTGTCCGAGAGTTATGTGTCCGCCACAGAACATTTAAACCTCATTTAAAAAGAGAGAGCAAGATAGAAAGTGGAAAAAAAGAGAGAGGAAGAGATTCTTCTGACTGTCAGTAAGCCCTCGGTTACTCTTAATGAGCCTGTTTGTTCAGAGACGCAGCACTAATCCAGCTCCGGGCCTCATTGGCTCCCTCTAACCAGCCAATGACGACGGAGAGCACACACACACATTCACATCATATTCATCTCAGACCATCAGTTTCATCAGCAAAAGGCCTTGGATACAGACACATACAATACAATTTGATGCATCCCAAAACCCCTTCTCTATATATACACACACAACCGCAACACACATACACAAGACCACTCTGTGAATGTACTTCTCTGGTTAATGGGTGAATGAGGACGCTCCTGTTGTTGTTGGAAGCTAGGAGATCTTGGATCGTCTTTGTTTGTCCAGAAGAATATAGCATGTGTACAGTGTACACAGCTTGAGGGGCATTTAAAAAACATCCAGTTGAAGAACTCCTTTACTGTAAAGTCCTGAAGTCCTTTACTGTAAACTTTCCCCATACAGGAGAGCTTGCCCAGCAGAAACTTCACATTCTGGCAGTGGTTTGACGGGGTCATGGAGTTAGCTAAGAAACATCTCAAGCCTCACTGGAATGATGGGTGAGAGAAAAAACTCCTTGTTAAAGCCTATGTTCTCATTTCCCCCTCTTTAAAAATGACCGATCGTCAGTTTTTGTCTGTAGTGTAGCGGAAATAGAACAGAAAGAGAGCTTAATAGAATTTAATAGCCACTTGTTTTTTTGTGATTGGCAGCTGGGTAGCTTTACAGCTTTTTGGAAGAGTGCACACAATGGTAGAAGTAAATGATTTCCCTTCCAGTTAATCCTTTTTTCCCGTTGATGGCTCAGATCTGATCCCTTCATCAAATCCAGCCACAAGGCCCTCTCTAACAAGTACATGTGACTTAACCATAGCAACGGCCAGATCCTCAAACATACCCTTAGCAACCATAAGTCAGGAGAACAGACAAAGAGCAGGCCGGCTGAGGTGCAATGACACCTCTTTAACCACCCCTGTGTATCTCTCTCCCACTCTCTCTCTCCCTCTCTCTCTCTCTCTCTCTCTCTCTCTCTTCCTCTCCCGCTCTCTCTCTCTCTCTCTCCCTCTCTCTCTCTCTCTCTCCCTCTCTATCTCTCTCCCTCTCTCTCCCTCACTCCGGTCCTTAGGGCAATCCTGGGCTTTGTGAACAAGCAGCAGGCCCAGGACATGCTGATGTCCAAACCCAATGGAACCTTCCTACTGCGATTTAGTGACTCTGAGATTGGAGGGATCACCATAGCCTGGGTGGCCGAAAACCCGAACAAAGCAGGTATGCCACATTATGCCCGTTCAGTGCAAAACGCTCCTATTCCAGTTCTGCGCTAGCGTCAGCTTGTAGATTGTGGTGCTTTACGTTTCGCTGGAGACTTGTGGCGCAGCACCGCACGGAAACAGAACTAAAATCCTTATTCAACAGTGACGGTTTTTTTCAAAAAAAATTCTGAATCTAAACACAGCAGTTGAAGTGTCTCTACGGGTGAATGTTTCAACTAGCTTCTCCGTTTCAGGGGAGAGGATGGTGTGGAACCTCATGCCCTACACAACCAAAGACTTCTCCATCCGGTCTCTGGCTGACCGCATCAGTGACCTCAACCATCTGCTGTTCCTCTACCCAGACAGAGCCAAGGACGACGTCTTCTCCAAATATTACACCCCACCTCTCTGTATGCATGCCCAGCAACAACTCAAACGAATGCTTTCCTTTCTTCCTTCTGTAAGGGATTGGTAGGGACACCGAATATCTGTCTTACAAGCCCCCCTGTCTCTCTTGCAGCGAAAGCGGTTGATGGATACGTCAAGCCGCAGATCAAACAAGTGGTACCAGAGTGAGTGCTTGTCTCCCCTCCTGTATCCATTTCTCACTTTGTCCTCCCTCCATCCTCTCTTCTTTTCTCTCTCCCCCTCCTCTCTCTCTCTCTCTCTCTCTCTCTCTCTCTCTCACTGTGGCAACAGTTAAAGTTAATTACCAAACAATGGTTCCTGAATACAGATCAACCATTAGGCATTCTCTATTGGGGCCAATTAAAGTCTTCCATCGTTCTGCCTGATCAGCCCTCTCTCTCCTTTCATCACAGTAGTTAAGGTTGTTAGTGAGCCAGTGTCTGTCCCTGCTGTGTTCCACCTCTCCCTCCCCTGCTCCACTTAGCCACCCAGGGGTGAGGGATGGAAGAGGGAAGAAAGTGACGCTGGCTTTGGGAAGGCTCAGAAGGTTTGTCTGTTTACTGCTGCTTTGGTAACGGCTGACGATGGTTCTTCCTTGTCCCAGGTTCACCACAGCCAATCCCGACCCAGCTGGCAACCCCACCTACATGGATCACGGAGCATCTCCCGTTCCTGCTAGTCACCCTCAACACTATGGAATATACCCACCAATGTAAGGCACTGCACTGTGTGTGTGTGAGAGAGAGAGAGAGTGTGAGTGAGTGAGTGAGTGAGTGAGTGAGTGAGTGAGTGAGTAAGTGAGCGACAGACAGACAGACAGACAGACAGACAGACAGACAGACAGACAGACAGACAGAGACATGCAGATGATTTAATGTACAGAAAATGTAATGTATGCCATCTGCCATTTTGGATGACTTGTCTTTTCTTTGTGACGAACCAGGAGTGACTCCATGCTGGATGCGGAGGGGGATTTTGATCTGGATGACACCATGGATGTGGCGAGGCACGTGGAGGAGTTGCTTAGAAGGCCAATGGAGAACCAGTGGAGCGGTCAACAGTCGTGACCTTCGACTTCCAACCCCTGACCCCTCCAAATGAAAGCCCCCTTTTGACATTTCTCATAGTTAAATTCCATTAATTTACTATTTTATTTGAAATAGCTATAATGTGAAATGTTCATAATTCATTTTTTGTTTTGTTTGTCGTGTTTTTTTTCTCATTTTGTGCAAGCATGCAAGTGCATGTCATTGACTTTTTCCGTTTGTCTCTGTATGTACTGTATTTGTAAAATTGATTAACTAAAATGCAAAGGAAACACCATGTTACAGTATTGCGGGAAAGGAAGGAGAAGAAATATCATGGAAATCATGCATCTATTTTCATTGCTGCATGAAATTGTAACAATTTTGATGAGCAAGCTCAACAACCTGAAGAGATATTTGTGAATGAAGTCAGTATAACAGTTTTTCAACCATTTTTTTGTGCGGTTTTATGATTTCCTTTTTATCAATGATTACTTTTCAAATTCAACCTGCCGAAGAAATCTTGTCATTGAAGGGTTAGTCCATGTACACTAAACTGCACGCCTATTCGGTCTCCGCTCATTACTCTCTACACAACTTGACCATTTGTGAGACACGTGTTGAACCTACATTCGCTCTGATCAGCACCAGCTTAAATCTGTGACACGAACCTCTCCCATTACATACAGGGCTATTTGTGTTCAACTGTTTGCACATGGAAAAGCAAACGCAAACACAAGCATGTGACCAGCCGTCCCCCCTCCATGTCTGTGGACCCTACCTCCCTGACCCCATTCTGCCCGGTTACCCCCCGCTCTTCTTGGTCTCCCCACCGGATCATGTCTGTGCCAGCAACGCTACCTCTTCTATCTATTGTACCAGGTGTTTCAAGCACAACAGCAACGCACTCAGTATCAACGTCGAACGTTGTGCTTTATTGTGAAAACCTTTGCCGTTTCATCTCTTTGGTATTGTTCCTGTTGGGAGGCTTGGTGTGTGTAACCAGCTATTCTATGCAGATGCAGGTATGTCTACGGTCGTGCTGTTTCCGTCTGGTTATCCGTCTGCTTGTGTCTTGAACTTGTCTCTAATTGGTCACTGTCACTACCCTCTGCATGTGCACGTCTGTGTCTACGTTTATAACTGCATAAGGCATAAGATGACGTCTTTGGACCGCTAGGTAATGATACGAAGAATACAAACAGACTCCATCGTCCTAAAGGTTTTAACGCGTCCAAACACTCGCTGAAGAAAACCTCCGGATCTACGCATGACAATGTTGCTATTAATCTGCGTTTGTGGTTCTTTGTATTGCGGCGTGTACACACGCAGGGTAACTGAACGCGTTCTGTTCAACCCAAGTGGAACCCTGCCCCTTGTAGACCCCACCCACGCCGGTGACTCTAGCTCTCCCACACATACACACAACCCCAAACACACATTGAGCCATTGGACAATTTGCCACTACATCACCAGCACCTCCCCTCGATAGCTTCGCCCTCTCAGGAACAAATCACTATTCTTAATGTACATTGAGGTAACGAAAGACAATTAGTGGCTGGTTTATCTATATAGTAAAGCATATATCCATTTATTTTCTCTACCATAATTCTATTTTAGTATGGTGTATGACAGCGGCATGCTCCTCTTGAATGTATGCATGCATGACCTCAGAGGGTACACCAAATGGATGCCATTTTGCTCATCCCAAGTACCTGTGAAAGCCATACTGCAAACAAAGAATCAGAAGACATTTTTTTAATGTGCTTCGTGTTTGTCCAAGAGACTTTATTTAAATCATTCTTCGCGTTTCTATTTAGTCAGCAACCAATTTTCTTTCTATATCTTGATTGCTGATGTTGAGCTTCATGGAAACTTTTCTTGTGATATATTTTTTAACATTATTCACATAATTTCAAACTTGGATCTTTGTTTTATAGTGGTCTATGTACTTGCTCTAGATGGCGGTGTGTTATGTTCAGTGTATGGTCAGTGTATGTTTGTGGTTTGGTTTTAGCACTTAGAAGAGAAAGAACTGTTTAAATGGAAATATAGGTTTATTCATAATTTGAACTATACCACAAAAGTGGAAAAACTGTTGAAATAAATGTGATGGTTTGCTCACTCTTCATCAAGCATCTGTATTCCAAGAAAGGAGCACACAAAAGCCACACAAAGCACAAGAGTGGCTTTGTGAATCATGGCCATCCCTTCTGGAAGGCAAGGAGACTGTTTTGTAATCTGCCGTCCCTCAAGCTAAAGCAAAAGCATGACATGTGGGTTTCCCCAAAGCCCCTGTCCCCCTCCCCCCCCCCACCCCACC
>BROE01000018.1:4758412-4915039 GCA_036571765.1 Plecoglossus altivelis | reverse complement strand
AGAAGAAGAAAAAGGATGACACTGAGCAGAAGTGTGAAGCCAGTGATCAGGGCCTGTGCTCATCCTCCTGCTGCTGAAGGTTGCTTTCAGCAGGATGACAAGCCGGATCAGAAGGCCCCTTCACGGAGCTTCAAGCAGCGGAGGTGGGCCCAGTTGGAGAGTGGCGTTCTGTCGTATATGACACCCAGTTTGCTTAGCAACTGGCACGGAAAACGTGCTGTAATTCTCCCTATTTCCTGCATTACTGAATTCCATGAGGATGTGTGGGCGAACACGCTCTCCACTTAGACGTGTTGCACTGAGGTGTCGGGGATTCCTTAGAAAGGAGACAAGTCTCCTAATGTTGCAGCTTCTTCCCCCTAGGGTCCCTCTGTGTTGAAAACAGAGCGGTGCTTGTAGTGAAGCTCATAGAGTGTCCTTTGAAGGCTACAACTGCTGCAACACGCTGCTCGTTCCATAAGAGAAACGTGACGTGAATGCAGAGTTGATTACGTTGGGAAAAAATGGGGGTCTCCGATCCTCACGAGACGATTCTCCAATGTTCGCAGTGTCGGCTCCTACAAGTGTAGTGTGTCGACTTGTGTTGTTGAGATGGATTGATGGGAGCGATGGACCAGACCGGAAAACAAAACGCCTGTGCCTGGCTGGAGAAGAGCCTGACGAGGTCTCTGAAAGTCAGATGGCGGCTAATTGTCCGTATGAGAATGTTTAATGTCGGGTTCAGCTTGATTTTTTTGCGGGGGGGGGGGGGGGGGGGGGGGGGTCAACACATTGAATTAGGTGTGAAATGCCAGTTGACAATTCATTTGCGATTCTGTTTTGTGTTTGCTCTACAGGGTGCGTGTGCTAACCCTGTTAGAAACCCTGCTCTATACTTGAAACACAGCATTGACCTCTTATAGCCTCTCCTCTCTCTTTTCTAGAGCCATGTTCTATTTCTAATAATGTCGGATGTGTTCCTATCATTTTGAAGCTCAGGCATTTGGATTACGGTGTGCACATCGCTAACCCCTCGCGCTTACCCAGGGTAAAACTGAGGTTTCATCTGAGGTTATTAGATGCGTGGCTCTTATTAAAGCCACGCACTAAGTTGGTAAAGTAAGGATTTTGGAATTTCTCAACAGTTCTTAATGCAAGAATGTCGCTCGTTCATTTAGTTTGAATGGAGTGTGCACCACATGGTGAGCACAGTGAGAAGACATGATGGGAATCTGGTTCAGCTGTAGTTGAATACAGCTTCAGCTTCACTATGGCACATTAGCAGTTACCGTGTAGGATAGGTGCGGAGGGGAGGGGGGCGGGGGGCTCAGGAGCAATTATAGCGCCGTGCTCATTAATTCATTTACTGGGCTTTGTGTAGGCGTTGTCTTGGGAGAAGTGATGCCAGTGAGGCAGTGAGACTGTGTCCGTCTCACCAAACAGACTCGTTCTCCTTCCACCACCGTCCCACTGTCTTGACAGCCTTATGGCAGGGAGTCTCCAAAGTGGCCGTGGGGGCTGCTGTGCTTCGCAGCTGGGTTATGTAAGCCCAGCTGGGGACAGTTGCAGGCCTCATCCTGCCTGTCAGAGGGAAACACACTGACAGCCAGACTGCAAAAAAAACAACTGGATTTCTTTTTTCTTTTTTTTTCCAAACTTATGTCGTAAGTATTGACCTCTTTCACAGTGTAGGGAAATATTCCTCTTGGTTCCTCCCTGTCTTGCTATCTTGTTTGTTTTCCTCTTGCACAGTGTGGCCTTGCCCTCTAGAGCAAATGCAATGCAAGTATTTGTTTATATCCTTTCCAATGAACATTGTGAGATGACAAATGCTATTATGGGGAGATGGTAAGGGGGGGGGGGA
The DNA here is from genome assembly GCA_036571765.1 of Plecoglossus altivelis. Taxonomy (NCBI): domain Eukaryota; kingdom Metazoa; phylum Chordata; class Actinopteri; order Osmeriformes; family Plecoglossidae; genus Plecoglossus; species Plecoglossus altivelis. Next base: position 4,913,196 of record BROE01000018.1, on the reverse strand, counting down.
CACTACGACACCCCAGGCCCCTCACCCCTTCACCTCAGTGGCAGAATCGCAGTTCATCCTGTTATTCATTAACTCCCCTGACCCCGCCCCTGTTAAACTGACCCAGTGTGTTCCACCTCATTTGAACTGTCGTTAGAGATTTCCTTTGGTTGTACGTGTTGGTAGCCTCTTCGAAGCCCCTGCCCCTCTGGCTGGTCTGTTTTTCTAGCATGGATAAAGATAGATTGAGGGAGATTTCTGTGACTGTTTGCGAGAGGGTATTGAACAGGAAAAAACATCCTATTCCTATCAAAGAATATTGCGACTGTTGTGCTTTTGTGCTGTAGAAGGGGCTTTGTCCATAGGTCATTTACTTTCTTATTTGTATCTAGGCCACATCTGAGTTTAGAAGGGCTTGCATTCAAGGGAAAATATCATTATGCCAGGTTATGTTTTTCAGGACAGAAAACTCCATTGAAACCGAAATGGTAATTTGAGCAGTGATTTCGTAAGCCCGTGTCTCTGAACATCCTTTGGCTAAGCTGACGTAGCCATCCGTAATATAGTGTGTCATTTTCACAGCTCATATCTCCCCTCATAATAATGGAGTTTCAATCCCCCACAGCCTATCTCTGGAACACATCCCTTCCTTCCTCCATCCAGCCCAACCCACCTATTGCCCCACAGCCCCTGCTCTGTGGTAGACATACCCCACACCTTCACCAGTACGCCACACCGTCTCACTTTACCCCGGTTGTCTCCGAGATGACGATCAGACGATGTTGATCCTAACTCGTCCTCTGTTGCCTGGGGCGACGGTGGAATTATTTCTCAAATGTAAGGAAGGCTGGGATCCCAGGCTGGGATTTGACTGATCTCTCCAGTGAGGACAATCGAGTTGGCGTCTCTGACGCAGACACAGCAGATTTCTAGTCTCACCAAGGGGGGGGATGACTTAGAACTTAGAACTAGACTTTGTGACTGAGGAGGAATTATTATGGTGGTTGATTTTTCTGAAACTGACTTTACAGCCACCGGCATGTTGACTGTGTATAGGACAGGGGTTTAGGGAGGAGAGAGGATGAGAGAGAAAACAGGAAAATAAACTTTGATGGATGTGGGTATTAAACACGAAGCTGCTTGGAGCCGCTTTGCTGTTTTGCTCTAAGCAGCCTTCTGAGATACAGACTTGACTTGGAGATGCAGTTGCAAGCTAAAATGATGACGGGGTCACACACAGAAGCCAGTGGCTCTCATCTTAGTCAGTGCACGCTGGGACACGCAGGCACCCAGGCACACACATCTATGTAGACTCGAAAGCATCTTTGGAAGTCTTTGAATGCAGATTTTTCAGTGCCCTTGCTATCAAATAATTTTTTTTTCAAGTTCGGTGTTCCCTTCAGGCTGTGTTCGTGCGCGTATGTATGTGTGGACAGACGATCCACGGAGCAGAACCCGTCTTACAGTGGTGAGCCAGGTCGAGAAGGCCCTGTGCTCGTGTTACATGAGGGGCTCTCCGGACTCCTAATCCTCCACTTCTCTCAGGATAATGACTTCTACTAAGCGAACAGGAACCTCAATCAGCCATGTGTGAAATTGGGCCCCGGATAAAGAAGGACTTTTCGACTGAGGAGAATTCCTTTAATTGGACACTGTGTGTGGATGTGGGGTGGGGGTGATGGGGTCGCTGCTTTTGATGCTCAGTAGAAGGTACCAGAGGATGCTGTTGGACCTTGAGGATCTCTACCTCAGGAACATCTCCCTGCAGCTCTAAAGAGACGGTCCAACAGAGGGACATGCTTAACCGAGTTCCACGCTGCTTCATTCAGTCATTCACAGGCCGATCATCTGACGCTGCTTCATCCAGTCATTCACAGGCCGATCATCTGACGCTGCTTCATCCAGTCATTCACAGGCCGATCATCTGACGCTGCTTCATCCAGAGTCTTTCACTGGCCGATCTTCTGACACGGAGGTTAATTGCTACTCTCGTGCCATTTAAGCTAGCTAGAGACGAACGATTAATATTCAGATGAGCCTGCCTGTGCATCCCCTGGGGTCGTTCGGGTCACCAAGGTGACGGCGCGATGTGGTCACGTGACGCAGTCTATGTTAACAGCACGGAAGCGCATGTTCTTACAATTCTGTGCACGCCTGTATCTGGAAATCATCCTAAAGCCACGTAAATACGATATATTAATATGCCTCCACCATTCCAAAGGGGAAGCGAGAGATGGGTACACACAGATCCAGACATGGGGAGGGTTACTTCCTGTCTGCAGCCCCCGGCCCCTCCCTCACCCCCCTTTCTGGGGCTTTGGGTTTAAAATCCTCTAGTAAGCTGTCATAGGAGGAAGTCTGAGGGCAGGATGGGGGTAATCTGAGTGATGGGCTCTGGACAATAAGGCGCTGACTCCAGGCTCCAGGTTGTTCCAGTCTTTCATTCACCTCAGTGTGATTGAAAGAAGCAGACATGGCCGTAGGAGACGGGTCCAGGTTTGTCTCCTGAACCGCTGTTGCTTTCTGAAATGAGCATTTGGCAGGTATGTACTTTTATGTCAGTGAAATGAGCAAAATCTGATCAAGTGGGGAAAAAAAACAACTAAAACAGCGCATTGTTCAACTACAACGAAGGACTTTATGGAAGAGACATTCTCAAGGTGCAGTTTATGCTTGCCAAACCAAGATTGAGGAGCGTGTGTGTGTGTGTGTGTGTGCGTGTGTGTGTGTGTTATTGAGAGCAGGGGACACTGAGTTGTTCACCAAGAACAGGGCCACTCAGACCACAGTCACGATGACAGTGAGTCACAGACACTGCTATTGTCAAGCTGGTTAAACGTCACACGAAGATGATGTGTTTATGCAGATATGTCTGTGAAACTGGGGATCCTATCACCCGCTGTTATGTTCAGTGTAAATCCACGTCCGACTGCTACACAGTGCTACATAGTAGTGATACAGGAATCTATTGGGCTGACCAGACCGATAGGTTTACTGTTGTTTCATTGGCTGTGTCGTATCTTCCTGCGTCCAGTTCCTGTGTGATTCCTCATCTGTTTCCTGTTTCTCTGTCCACACATTTGCTCTTTCTCTCTGCTCAGGCCCCGGCTCTAATCCATCCCTGTGTCGCCCCTCGGCCCCTGGTCTATTTATAGACCTCAGGGGTTGCCTGCACCGGAACACTGATCAACCTTAGAGATAAACAAACCCCCCCATCCCCCCCCCCCCCCCCTCCAGTCCGTTGTTATGAATTAAAGCCACCATCAGTGGGCCGATGCTATTTAAGGATTCCGCCGTCCGTAGGTGATTTCTCCAAGTGTAGCCTTTCACGGTGTGTTCGGGGGCGAGCGTGTCATCTGGAGTCAGTATCATGGGGGGAGGGGGGAGGGGGGTGGCGTGGATGTGAGGATGAGAGGAGGGTGGAAGAGAGAGAGTGTTTTTAGCGTTCTGTTTCCCTGTCTCAGTGAGCAGGAGCCCTCTGAGGGCCAGATGGAGGGGGCCCACTGTCTACTCCACTGGTTAACCATGGTGGGAGAGTAGGGCCAGATGGTGCAGCTGCCTGCGCTGGCACAGATGGCATACCACGAGAAGAGAGAGGCACTGAAGCTGGGTGGAAGCATGTGTGCGTGTGTACAGTACACAGTACATGTGTGTGTGCGTGTGTACAGTACACGTACATGTGTGTGTGTGGGCGCAGTACGTGTATGTAAGCATGGTACTGGGCATGTTAATGCCGTTTCTCGTGTTCCTATTATATGTTGCCTCAGCCGTTGGGTGTTTGGTCATTCGAATGTGTTTGTCAATGCAGATAAGTGGGACGGCATCTATTAGCTGACGATTCTCTCTGGCGTTTGACATTTACACTGTGGTCATTTTACACCTAATTGCTGTACAAATCCGCTGAATATTAAACCCAAGAGACATGAATGTGTCCCAGCTGGTCAGTCTGAGGAGAGAGCAGCAGCAGTAGTTGTTGATTGTAGTCATGTCTTAGCTACTGCTGCTGCCCCTCAGTGTTACAGTGCAAGCACAGACACGCACTGGTGCTCAAGCATTCCAAGGATGCCCTGAGCGTGCACACGCTCTCTCTCTCTCACACACACACACACACGCACACACACGCACACATGCACACACGCTTGCCTTTCCACAATCACACACACACACAGTCACAGTCTCACACCTCCAGACACACATAGTCACAGACTCACACATGCAGACACATACACCCTCGCACTATGCACACCCTCACATTATACATACACACAAACACACACACCAGTGGACCTCCCTAAGCAGTAAGCACATATATAGTTTGTTTCCCTTAAACAGCATATATAATCTGCGTGTTGTTGTCGAGGGCTTTCATATTTCATCGTAAATCATTTTAATGCATTCCTGGGGTGTTGCATGTGCGTGTTCCTCTGCAGTGTTTGTGTTTCTCCAGCGACGTGAAGGAAGCCATGGTTCGGTAGCACAGGGAAGATAGGGTTTATAGGATGGGGTCAGCGTTGAGAGGTCTTGTGCTCCTCTCAGCTATTAATCAACTGGGGCTTGTCTGCTATCCCTCAAACACTGGAAACTCTGTTATGGGACTGGCTGTAATTTACCTGTCTGGCTGTGGGGGAGAGGGTCGAAGGTGTATTATACTGTGTGTGTGTGTGTGTGTGTGAGAGAGAGAGAGAGTGAGTGAGTGAGTGAGGGCAGTATGTGTGTGTGTGTCTCAGTGTATCCCATGTCTCAGAGACAGAGAGAGAGCAGTGTTTGCGGAGTGTGTAATACGATACTGCACAGTGAGTAGATGCGCATAGCTGAGAGCAGGCAGGCGGAGGAACAGAAGGAGAGAAAAGGAGATCATTCCTAATCATCACCAGGATGATTATTGCACTCGTGTTGTTCGACCTTCCTTGCCGAGGGAAGGTCATGCGGGCTGCATGACGCGCGCTGACTGGATGACAGGCCCGGGCTGTTATCTCTGAAGGTGTGACGCGGTTTCAGAACAACACAGACAGTCTGGGACAGAGGCACCCTGACCGTAAGCTCTTTCCTAGATGGAATCAGAGGTGAGAAGGATTGTGTTCACTGGACTGTGTCTGTCGTCGAGGACAGGGAACATCCAATTTGAACCCTGTGTGTGGGTGTGTGTGTTAAAGGTTAATGCACAGTCATGGAATTGAGGCCTGTGTTCCTTAACCAGATTTAAGTAGGTGGTCGGATAAAGGAAACCTGTGTGTGTGTGTGCGTGTGCGTGTGTGTGTGCGTGTGTGAGTGTGTGTGTGTGCGTGTGTGAGTGTGTGTGCGTGTGTATGAGTACGTGTGTAACATTGTGTGGGTGCGTGCTCCTTGTGTGTGCCTGGCTCCTGTGTTAGGGTTCCTGAGCAGTGGCAAGGGATTGGCCTTTGACCATTCCCCATTCTGGGCCAGCAGGAAGTGTAGAACATGGATCAATGACTGGAACAAGACTGCTCTTCTGAGTGCTAGAACACAGAGGGTGTGAAAGAGAGAGTGTGAAAGAGAGATAGAGAGACACCGAGAAAGAAGGCCGGAGTAGGAGGTGGAAAGAGCCTGAGTGAAGGAGAAAATAGTTTCAGAAAAGAAGACGATGCGGTCTGCATTTAAGCCATTAACACCTCTGTTAGTGTTAGTCCAAACAGCCAGAGAGGCTCCCTAGCCACCCCAGATGAGTCACAGACTATCCCCAATAAACCCCACCTAGAGACTGTTCCCCCAGCAACCCCACCCAGAGACTGTTCCCCCAGCAACCCCACCCAGAGGCTGTTCCCCCAGCAACACCACCCAGAGACTGTTCCCCCAGCAACCCCACCCAGGGGCTGTTCCCCCAGCAACACCACCCAGGGGCTGTTCCCCCAGCAACACCACCCAGAGACTGTTCCCCCAGCAACACCACCCAGAGACTGTTCCCACTGCAACACCACCCAGAGACTGTTCCCACTGCAACACCACCCAGAGACTGTTCCCACAGCAACCCCACCCAGAGACTGTTCCCACAGCACTCCCACCCAGATACTGTTCGCCCTGCTTCTCTACATCAGAGAGTCTCTGGAGAGGCCACCCTGGTGGGCCTCTTCCCTGTTCTTCAGATGACCCTGTTCTGGTCAAGTGGAGTGTAAATCCTGCCACATGTATTGATGTTTTCAGCCACCCACTTTGAGACATTGAAAATACAGTTACGTAAGACCTTGATTTGTCTGAACCCAATCTGTGAACTCTCTTTACAAAACCACAACCAACTGCCTCTGTACGAAGTTCTGTTGACAGGACATGTTCGAGACAGACAGACAGACAGAGAGAGAGAGGGTGAGCGAATGGAATCCCTGACATTGTGAAGAGATGCCTGTATGTCTACAGTAAGTGTCTTGAGAAGAAGGTCTCAAGATATGAAGATGCGAGGGAGGACCCCAGCAAGGAAGCAGTGGACAAGGGAAGGACAGTAGGGCAGGGGATGAGACCAGTTAGGGAGGAGAGGGAGGAAAGATAAGACGGATGGATATTAATCACATCTCTGCTCATGTTTGACAGGCAGGATAGAGAGATAGAGGGAGAGAGCAGAAAGGATCATGGGATACCGTGGGTGTTCTGGTTTGTGTGTTGATGTTTGCGTACAGAATTCCGTTTCCACGCCAAGATCCACTTCCTCCTGTTTTTTGTTTTCCTCCATTTATGAAGTCACACGCTCTCCCTACCCCCCCACCTCCCTTGTTAGCAGGATTCCTCTGTGTTTGCCTAACCAATTAAAACCTCCGTAGCTCTTTATTGACTGGCTGTTCCCCAGCCAGAGCAGCGATCTGTATTCAGCACCAACAGATCAACAGGGAGAGGAGACACAATCAAGCCCACTGGTTGAGGTGACCTAGGAGGCTTATATAACTGCTGCTGTGGGTGTTTGTGATTGTGATTGGGCCAGTTAGTGGCACTCGAGGGCCCATGCGCTGGGGGCCGCTCCGCCTCTTTTCTCCCTCTTTCCAGGACGAGAGCGGCTGCTGCGTCGCGTCCCTAATCCCAGGGGTCAAAAGAGGGGCTGCCGAAATTACCGCAATTATACCAAAGCAAGTGACTAATTGAGAGCTTGGTCGTTCACAGAGTAGGAGAACCAGAACAAAACAACCCAGAGATGGAGAGAGAACACGGGCCAAGATCCACTCCAGAGAGAGAAAAGAGAGGGCAGGGGGAGGGGTGGAGAGGAGCGAGGAGGTGAGAGAGAGAGGGGGGTGAACAGAGAGGGAGGTGAGAGAGGGGAGGGGTGAGAGAGAAAGGCGGGCAGAGGGGGTGAACATGAGAGGGGGGGGGTGAGAGAGAGGGGGGGGGGGGGTGAGAGAGAGTGTGTGAGAGAGAGAAAAGAGAAAATGATTGAGCACATACTTCATGTACAGTATATTGTCTACTTTGTGTGTGCGTGTGTGTGTAGGAGACGGCCAGAGCAGACCACCAGGACAAACACACGGTTAATCAGAAAGTGTCCTTGGCCAACTATTGTAGATGATACTTTGCCTGGGTGCTTGATGTGCATCCTCTGTATGTTCCAGGTAGTTGGTATTCACACCAGCATTCTCACACTTTGATGGACTGAATTCCCTTATATGGTCCTCTGTAAGACAGAGAAGGTCCTGGGGATTGTGTGTGTGTTCTTGGGGTGTAACGACACACCGAAGTCGAGGTTCATTATCTACCACGGTTTAGGACTTCTGGGTCAATACAAGTTCAGTAAAACAGGTAAAAGCAACAAACCCCAGACGAAGGGGGAAAAACTCTCTGTGTTCTACTACATCCGATCAACCTCATAATCGGTCTCCGTGACCTAGAAACGCCCGTGACCGACCCGGACGTGTTCTCCGTCTGACTTGCACGCACCTGACCATAACGGTACGGTTAGAAAGCGAGTAGTTACTGCCCCTAGTGCATCCACCTGTTGTTTACTCTGCTGCCTGTGATCACAAAGGAGGCCTGGCATCAGCAGCAGGAGGAGGAGGATGTGTATGGACTGTGCAAGCAGGTAGGATGGCTATGACGATGCAAGCCCCTGCAGAGAGACCCCTCCTCTCCCCGTGCCACTCACGCGCTACAGAGAAGGTCGTGTGTGTGTCGGCGTGTGGGCCTTCCCATCACAACCAAAACAGCGGTCGTACTAGTCTACACAATGGTACGATGGCACTGCATAGTTCTAGCAGCTCTGCCTAAGACAGACAGACAGAAAAGGAGGGAGACATGGAGGGAGGGAGGGAGGGAGGGACACAGACAGAATGGGTGGGCGAGACATGAGTTGGAAGGTGTATGCACGTTCAGGGACATGGGTCTTGTCGACTGAACGGGATATTGCACGAGTGAGCTGTGAAGACAGAAAAGGAAGGCAGCTTTCAAGGTGAAGGAAGGACGGGTGATAGCAGCTGATGTTTCCAAGGCAGCAGGAGGGGTGGGGAGCTGTCTGGAGGATAGGATCTGCTGGAGGAGGGTTCGGTGGGGGTCAGCAGGACCTAAGACTGATTACACTTCAGTTGACAGAGATAACTGGGGAGCAATCGGATTCCAGGCTAGTTTATCAAACACTGATGCCAGCGTAGCAGTGAGGAGAACAGCCAGGTCTCACCTGCACGCTTAGGGTCACGCTGCCTATGTACACATGAAGGCCAGACACACACTCACACATACACCCACACCAACACACCCGCACAAAAAAGAGAGGGAAGGGAGATAAGAAGAGCATAGGGGAGGAAAGGCGAGAATAGGAGAGGAGAGGATAGGAGAGGATAGGGGAAGGGAGGGGAAGGAGGGACGGACGGAGGGCGGGAGGGGAAGGGAAGGGAGGGAGGAGAGGAGAGGAGAGTGGAGGAAAGAGTAGAGGGGTGGAGAGGATAGGACTGAAGAGGACAGGGATAAAGAGTAGCGGGGAGGATAGGGTAGGGTAGGGTAGGGTAGGGTAGGGTAGGATAGGGTAGGATAGGGTAAGGGATGGAGAGAAAAATAGAGGGGAGGGGAGTAGAGAAGAGAAGACTACAGCACTCCTCCTTTCTCGCTGTGGTGCTGCAGAAAGGAGAGGAGGATCCTATTTCCCAGAGTAAACGCTGCAGAGGTGATATAGGACACAGTCTGCTATCAGTCCTGAGCATCTCCAGCCCTGCAGATGGCTGCCACCCTTAGATCCTAGTATTGCTCTCCTCCTGACACGATTGGGGATCGTATTTCCTGATCTATGAGCATGTTTGTGTGGCTGGTACTCTGCGGTGCCTTCATGTTATTGCTGTCCCCTGTGCTCATCCCTTAGCATGTGGCTGCAGAGCATGCTGGGGGATGATGAGTGTTTTCCAGAAGAGCTGGCTAAATCTCTCGAGTCCGTCCCCAGGTGCATCACCATGGGAGACCCCTGCCTGCCTACCTTGCCTCGGCCGTGAGCACCACCTACGGAAAGCCATTAAAACAAAATGTCCCTTTAAAGGTCATGTTGTAGTGATGTTATTCTTCATCATGTTTCTCTCTCCCTCTGCCCTTCCCGGGTCTGATTGTCTTTGTGACGCATGGAAAGAGTAGGTTGGGTTGGCAGATGGGAGTAGGTAGGGTTGGCAGATGGGAGTAGGTAGGGTTGGTAGGTAGGAGTAGGTAGGGTTGGTAGGTAGGGTTGGTAGGTAGGTGTAAGCAGACCTTAAGGAGTTTGCAAGTGATTTCCTTCACCTCAGCTAAAGCCTCTTCACCAGGCGCTAACACCTTCCCCTGGGGAAGTGTTCTGGGAACAGCAGTCCTTGCCATCTGTCCAGGTCATCACAAGCGCTTGTTTTTCATCTGAGGAACAGAGAGATGGGGAGACTATTTATTGTTAACCCAGCAAATGCATGACGGCACAGTGGAAGTGGGGTATGTGATGCACGATATGGGTGGTTCAGGGGGGGCTAGTGATTTAGTAAAGTCACAGGAAAGGAGATACAAGGCTTTTGTTATCCTCTGATTTAACAAAATAGAACAGTGAAAGGAGCGGAGTCCCAGCTGAAGTTACTGTAAATCAGCTCTGTGGAGTCATAGTGTGTCTTAGTACGAGCGTGTGTGTGTCTTAGTGTGTGTCTTAGTACGAGCGTGTGTGTGTCTTAGTACGAGCGTGTGTGTGTCTTAGTATGTGTGTGTGTGTCTTAGTTTGCGTGTCTTAGTGCGTGTCTTAGTGCGTGTCCTAGTATGCGTTTCTAGGTGCAAGTGTGTGCCTTGGTGCATGTTTTCTAAGTGCGTGTGTGTTTCAGAAACACCTGGAAGGGCACGCTTTACTAGGTTGTAACCATGCTGTCTGCCGGCTTGAGCAGACTGTAGGCCAACGGAGTGGCAGATATACTGCGAGGCGCCACACGCTAGGACTCCAACTGAGCCCAGGGCAAAGACGGTCTGTGTGTGCATGCGTGTAGGCGTTTCAGTGCCTGCGTGGGGACGGGAGGGAGGGAGGGGGGGGGGGGGGGGGGGGGGGGACTCCACAGGGTAGCGGATGTGACCCATGGATGTGGTAGCGAGTCGGCTTTGTTTCAAACTCTCTGAAAGGAAGAGCATAAGGAGCCAGCCCTGCCCTTGTTTTAGTGGCTCTGCTGACTCCGCAGTCAGAACACCACAGAACCCAGGCCCTTAAGACGTCCCTCAAGAGCCCACATGAAGACTAATGTGTGTCTGGCAACCCGATGCTCTCCACTCCCTCCTCCCTCGTTTCCCCCCTCCAACCTCCTCCGCCAGACGAACCTCCAGGACTGGGAAGAGCAGCCTCCACCAGGCTGCGCGCACCCCCAGCTCTGCTTAGCCCTCCTCGCCATCAGCCCGTTTAGTCAGTGGCTTCCTGATCCCTGGCGTTGTGGCTGGCTGTTAAACGCCGTGAGTCATCCTATTGTGTGAGCCGCCTCCAGTCTTTCTGCAGTCCATCTCAGGGTTGTTATTCCATCATGGTTTGATGGAGACCCTTCGTAGCTTGGTTTGACAGTCATGGGATTGTTCCTCTTCTCCCGCCAACAAGGTTGGGTGTTATGGACCGGTGCCACAGGCCCTTTTATTCCTACATGGACGACAAAATAAATACTCGCTGTCCGTTCTCTGGGCTGTTTCCAGGCTGCTTCTGGGAGTTTGGATGGAGTTAAACAGTCACCAACCTTATTGGAGTGTGAATTAACAAATGAAAAGCATTGTAGAGAGTTGCTAGGTAACCATATCCTTGCCGCTCTATTTCCGCCTTTTCAATTAAGGAGAAGGGTCTGAATGCATGGAAACTTAATACCCTACATCAATGCTCACTGGGTATTCAGGTAGTAAATCTCTTTCAGATATATATATAATATATATATAATGTTTTTATTTCATGAAAGGTCCATGCTTTAAGTAAATGAAAGGGTTTAAGCAATTTTGTTTCCCCAACGATGTAAAACGAAATATGTGTATTTGACACTCATTTGACTTTTATCTACATTGAGTTTCACTATTCAGCAGTTTCACAGTTTTTTGTCAGAGCAAGCAGAGAACAGAAGTATAAAGTTACTGTTTTGTCATGGCTGTAAGGGCACTGATGTGTCGGCAAAAAGAAGAATTGCCATCTTAAAGCTGTTTATGCGATAACTGCACGAGTCGACTTGTTCTACCTGCTAATCAAATCACACTCTTCCTGAGGATTATATTTTGCGAGTAAATATTTATCCTTCTAGACCGGTTCAAACGCTTTTATCTATTGGTTGAAACTGGCGTGTGGGTGTAATTCCGTAACAGATTGTGTCTGGGCTGTTGAAAATCTGCCCCATCTTTCATGGCATGATCTGTATGTACACAAGCGTGTTGGTGTTTGCAGGTGTTCCCTGAATATCTTTTGATCCACTTTATCTTAGCTACTTCATTTTCAATTGATCAGCGTCAGTGGATCTCAATATCACAGGCCTGTTCAATCAATCCCTCTGCCTCCTAGCGAAGAAGAGGCCATCAATCTCCAGTCCGACTCAGTATCCCTGGAGCCCAGAGCTCTTCTACATGGTGCCAACGCTAAAACGCACCAGATTCAACTCATCAAACGGGTTTATCGCTGCCAAAAGCACAGATCTCTCCGATCTTTGTCCCTGTGTGTCATGCAGCGTGTCACGTCTGTCATGCAGCTTGAATAACGTTGGGAACATCCGAGTCACTGCGGATGTATGCCGGTGCTGCTGAGGCTGGTAAACGGCACCGTGGTATTATGGGATGGGAGTCGAACCCCCCCCTGCTTTCAGTGTTTCCTGAAAGTGTCACCTACTACAAGTTTGAAAACACTCCTGGAGTCATTAATGGTGCTAATGAAGGGATTGAATGGTGCTTCCTGTCTCTGTGTGTCACCTTGAGATGATGCACTCACGGCCTGCCTGCCTGCCTGCCTGCCTGCCTGCCTGCCTGCCTGCCTGCCTGCCTGCCTGCCTGCCTGCCTGCCTGCCTGCCTGCCTTCCTTCCTTTGCAGAGTCCAGACATTTGAAGTCAGCTCAGACTGTGGGATGACTCCACGCTCTGGAGGAAAACTTGGGACACACGCTGAGGAAGAGAGATGCTCTGAGGATAATGTGTGTGTGTGCCCATGTGTGGGTGTTGGTGTGTGGGTGCACATGTGTGCGTGTGTGTGTGGGTGCGCGCGCGTGCGTGTGTGTTTGTGTGTGTGTGTGGGGGGGGGGGGGCGCGCGTGTGTGAGAGGAAATATCCCCGGTGACAATAGCATTAATATCTTTGATGTTTGGTGGTAGATATTATTTTGGTACTTTTTGTTCTTTCACAGGCTGTGCTGAACTGGGCATATTAATCATTTCAAGTGTCAATTTGTCTGTACTTATATGATCCCATCTTTCTTTCTCTGTATGGCAACCATGCTATGTTACTTCAGGCATCAGGTGGATATGCGCCTCATTCCATTCGTCAGTATCCTTTCTCTCCTGCTAATTTCCTGCCAACGGAATAAAAAGCAGAATTCAAATCAACTAAACCGTAAAAAGGTCAATGCCTTAAATTACTCCTATGCCATCAACTGGAAATTGATAACCATCTGGTATTCACAAAATCCATTAGAAATGTGATAGACATAGACATTTAGCTCTGTCTGTAAAACTGGAGTAGAAACAGCATTGTGACCCACTACAGTTGCCTAGCAGCCTACTGGATCCAGTATGAGAGCAGAACATTTTACCTACTTTGTGTCGTACAAACACCGCATACATAGTTGTTTTGCTTCTGTTTACCTTGATGAAGGTGAGTCTGCCTCCTGCTTTCAGACTCCCAGTTCAACATCGTGTTTGTTCTCTGATGACAATCTTACAGGATTAGAGAGCTTGCTGCTTTTCTCTGTCTGCCTTGTGTTTGATCAGATTATCTGATCGTGTGTGTGTGTGTGTGTGTGTGTGATCCAGTATACTACCCAGTCCTTCATGTGCCCCCGCTGCCCTGTCCCTCCATGTTCCAAGAGTGGGGAGAAAAGAGAGGCGGAGGGATACAAGCCTTGTTATTGACTCTTTCTTTTCGTGTTGTCGGAAGACGTATTTGAATTGTGTTTTTGGTTTTGTTTCCATATGGTTCTCACCTTGCTGCAATGTCACTGCAATGTCACCTCCTTCTTCAGGATAGCATGCCACTCGCTACATCCCTGCCCTTGTCCATAATTACTGTAGTAAATCAGCTGGCCTGGTGGGCTGCAGTGTGCTAAATCATACCGGCAACTCCATACGGGAAATGGTAAAAAAAATCCTTCGAGTTGTTCTGCCCAGTGATTAAAGAAACGTCCGGTAAATATGCCATAGTGTGTATATATATATATATATATATATATAAATGAGATGTATAGCAGTCATATTTCCTCCCAGTGAAGATGGGGCTGTCTGAAGACGTGCCTGATGAGAAATAGGGAGGAATGCTTGCTATGCTGGGAGGCAGGATGGATGAGAACAGGACAGGACCCGGAGGACAGCAGGAGGAGTGGGATGACTGAATCGGCGCTGAGCGCCCTGCTCCTGGATAGAGAACACCTTTCCTATTCCAGAGATAGATTGCATCCCAAGCACCGCATTTTACCCAGAGTTCAACACTGCATAGAGTGTTGTAGCAGAAATGGAAAAGTCTGAACACTCCACAGTCAGTATTTAAGCACACAAATCACGTTACATGCCCACCCCCCCACCCACACCCCCCCGTCTTTAATTATCTTTGAGACAAACACTTTCTCATAGTTGTTGTTGATCTATATTTCAAAGATAATGTTTTGGGGACTTTAGTGGTTCGCTTCTGTGGGTTCATTGAAAGCTTTGTGGCAGGGAGAAGGTCCTTGTTGAAGAGTGAGCTATCTCACAAGCCTCCAACAGCTGTTTGGCTCCTACCCTGGGCCACTCGTCTCTGTTCCACCACCCACACACAGACGCTCGCTCGAAGCAGCCGTGCCAGGAATACCACCGCTGGTCTTGATTGGTCCATCAAGTACTGTGCAGAACACCGACCGCTTTCCTCTTGAAGCGAACCCTCGCACACATGCCAAATGCTCCCATATCCCGCATGACACTGCTGACACACTGTATGTGTGGAGTCACCAGCATCCGCCTCCCCCCTCCCCCCCCCCCGTCTCCCAACATGCTAGAAGACGCACACGCAAACACAGACACAGATTCTACCAGACTCTGACTCTCCTCACCAGGGAGTCATAAACAGTGTAGGTGAGGCTGCCTCAAGCTGTGTCCAGACCACTCAAGTCTCTGAGGGCAGTCATACCAGGAGCAGAGGGACTGACCCATCCAGCTCTGTCTGTTAGCATCAGGAAGCTGCAAGGCCAGAGAGATGTGCACTGCAGAAGAGGAACACAGGAGCATAGCACAGTGCAGCGTAACACAACACACCATCGCACAGTGCAACATAGCACACGACAGTAAAGTAGCACAGTACAGTATTGCACAGCAATGAACACAGTTTAGCTGACACCCCAACTATACACTCGACTGAGTCGTGTTGTAACAGTGTCTAAGTAGTGGGCCGAAAGGGAGATGTTTCTCGTTGACAAGATCTCCTTGATGTTCATTGCGAGTGATTACAGTCAATTATTTCTCTGTTACCTTCATTAAAAAGACCAGCAATTACCCCCAAGACCGTCCCTCAATTTCATATGTCTCATCCTTCATTTGAGCTCCCGTTAATTAAGCATTTGTTAAAATATCGTCTGCTCCCTGTAAATTCAGACGCCAAAGAGTCTCCCGGTAGCAGACCCACTCAGGAGACAGACCCACCTATGAGAGAGACAGACAGACAGACAGACAGACAGACAGACAGACAGACAGATGCTCCTGAGAGAACGTCTTTGATGACCTTGCAGGAGCGTCCGGAGGATTCCAGACTGATTCCAGACAAGTCCTCCCCTCATGCTCAGTATTCTGGTGGGACTGGTCCTTTCACACGCCAGACAGACCAGGCTGTGAACCGAGGAGAGGAGCTCTCTGGAGCACAGCGAGTGTGAATCTGAAGCTCTGTTCCAGACCATAATACTTGGTAGATATGGCAGACAAGGGAACTGTAGCCTTGGCTCCATGCTGAGCCAATAACAATTATGTCCAGGGTGTGAGATAGGGTTGGCTGGCCTCACAATGGAGATTTAGCAAGCGAGGAACATCTTGTTCGCCTTCAAAATCACGACACGACACACGCGCGCACATGCACGCGCGTTCAGGAAGACACACCCTCCTGGCAAGGAGTGATGGTGGAGTGTGATAGTGGGGAGAGATAGCAGGCCCCAGGGATCAACAGTGGTCAATATCATCTGAGTGTGACGAGGCTCTAGCCTCAGCCACAGCCTCTTCTGCTCTGGGAAGATAAGTGCAACCTCTTCTCCTTATCTTCTCTCCTCCTCTCCTCTCCTCTTCGTTTCCTGCACGCATATGTGGGGAAGATCTTCTGGCTGAGCCCCAGTCCTCCGCCCCTTCCTGTAAACCCAGGCTGGTTTGTCCTCATCGCTGACCTCAGATAGTTGGTGTAAGTGGGTCAGGTGGTGTTGGAGGCTGCTGCAGCCGGTGCTTTTAGAGGTTGTTACAGCGCTTCGTCAGTCTCAGAGGGAATCCTGACCTTACTTGCAATGCTGCTGGACACTCGACAAGCACCATTTACCCTCCTGTGGGATCTCTCGCGGGGAATCACTTGATTTCCCCCTGCCTCTCCTCATGCCTCTATTGTCCTCTTCTGTCATCTCTTCTTCTCTCCTCTTTCCTCTCCCCTTCTCCCCTGTCCTCCCCCTCACTCTTCTCCTGGTCTCTCCTCTGCCCTACTCTCTCCTCCCCGCTTCTCTCCTTTCCTCCCCCACTCTCCCATCCTCTCATCTCAGGGTAAACCCTTCTCTCGTTCCTGCTAGTTAGTCTTGGAGCAGTCAGGAGGTCACCTTTACTAAGTGCTGTTCTGCAGACTGGACACACTGCACTGCTCCAGGCCTCCCCCGCACGCGCACACACACACACACACACACACTCACTCACCTTCAGTGCCTACTCAGCCCTGTGCTACATGTGTCTTCCACACAGGGAACAGACTGATTACTGTAAGTCATAACTCATATTAACACCAGCAACAGAATCAATGCGGTGGGTTTAGCTCCGATAAGAACGACTCCGCTCTCCTTGTCAAGAAAAGACAGCTAACACGGCCAGGTCACATGACTGCGCCGAGACAGATACCCATTGGGCTGTGGGAGTTCAGTTTAATGCCTGCCTGCTAGCGCTCCAACAACCAAGACTGAGACGTTATTAAAATTCCTCTCTCCTTCGACTAAGTCAGCCAGCCATATCCCATACACATTTATCTTCAGTTTGAAAGGATTAAGAAGATTTCATTGGAATCATCAGCTTCCTAGCCTCGCTGATGTCCATGTATGGTCAAGGACACGTAGGGATGAGTTGAAGGAAGCGGAGGGGAATTGATGGATTGATCTAGTCAGAGATCAAAAGTAGCAGACAGCAGTGTTGCCGAGGGCCTGCATTATTATTTCTTCTGCAGTTGGAAAGATCTGAGAGTTGGTGTTCTCCAGGCCTCTCTGTTAGCCAGAAGGAGCCCAGTGAGGAGCAACATAACGGGGGGTATTTATAGAGCTGAGTGGGCTTCTCAGATGCGGGCGTGCAATGTGTCACTGGCAAAATGCATCATTTATCAAAGTCTGTTCAGAGACATATTTCAGTTTCCCCAAAATAAAGAGCCCTGCTTAGACTTGGAGGAAGACGGCCTTTGCAGAACTGTCTGGCTCAAGTAGTAGTCTGCCTGCCCTTCTTCCTACACGCGCTCACACTCTCCACTCCTACTCAGGTGCCTGTGCTGCTCTGAACGCCAGCCAATTACTCCGCCTTCCTCCCTCTCTGCCTCCATCTCTCTTTCTAACTCTCTCCCTCCCTCTCTGCCTCCATCTATCTCTCTACCTCTCTCCCTCCCTCCCTCTCTACCCTCTCTCCCTCCCTCTCCTCCTCCTCTCGGCATCTGGCCCTGGATCACCAAGAGCACATATGAAACACGGTGGTAATGTGTGTGCGGTAGGTCGTGTTTGCGAGTTTGTGTACAGGAATAGAATGCAGAACAGCTCATGTGTGCATGCTTTAGAACATTGAATGCTGGAAACCCTGGTGTATTCATCCAGACTACAGAGTGACCTTGAAAAAGATGAGATTGTGGAGGAAGGGAGGTATCACTATCATGTGCCTCCATGTGAGTAGGTTTGTGTGTGTGTTTGTGTGTGAGCGTGCACGTAAGCATGTGCGCGTGTTCGTGCGTGTGTGCATGCGCGTGCGTGTGTGTAAGGGGGGAGGCTTGGCACATCTGTCAGAGGACATTGCAGGTTGCTCCTCCCTCCATGGCAGGGGAGGAGAGGAGAGGAGGAGGAGGAGGAGAGGAGGAGGAGTGGAGGTGTACTGTACTTTACTGCAGCTGTACAGCTCTGGTACAGCCCTGGTGGCTTGGGCACCTAGTTTCTCCATCAGCTGCAGTGCAGACTGCAGTCAAGGTTACGACAGGCACTGACGGACTAAAGTATTGAGGACAGCCAGATGAGTAAGGCAGGGAAGAGCCTCTCTTTCTCTCCATTGAACAAATAAATGAATAATGATCACAATTATCTTTGTAAAAAATTAATAATAATAGTTATGATAGTGATGGAAATGCAATGAATTACAAGAAAGAAAATACACATGATAACATTCATAGTGAACAATATTTTGTACGTAAATACAATCTGATAATAATAATGATATACATATACATGTCATGTACATTACAAACATAAAAATGTAAGATGCTATTACTACAAAAAGTTTCAACAGCTTTGTGTACTGTGAGCCTTTGGCCCTGTATATTATTATGCAAAGACAAAGTCCTATGCTAGTTCCACTGTTTGCATTTTAGCACCTAAAACGATGCATGGTTTCTCATCTAAAGTTAACTGATTAAACTCTGCTATTTCAGCTGCAAGCTGGGGGAAGTTTCTAGCATTTTCATCACTCCTTGGTCTCTCTTTATCTCTCTATCTCTCTCTCTTTCTCTGTCTTTCTCTTTCTGTCTCTCTCTCTGTGTCTCTCTTTATCTCTCTAACTCTCTCTCTCTCTCTCTCTCTCTCTCTGTCTGTCTTTATCTCTCTCTCTCTCTCTCTTTATCTCTCCAACTTTCTTAATCTCTAACTGGCATTATCTTTCCAACTCTCTCTCTCTCCCCCTCTATGTGTCTGACTGTCACTCTATGTCTCTCTGTCATTATCTTTCTGTCTTTCCATCTCACCACCCTGCAGTGTATTTATCTCAACCCTAAAGTGTATTTATAACCCAAGAGGCTTCATATACTGCTGGAGCTGTAACTACGACTCTGACTCCTTACTGGGGCAACTTTCAGGTTCTGGTAGTAAAGGCTTGGCTTCCGTTTGATCACACTGATAAAATCTCTCAACTCTCTCTTTTCTGTCCTCCTCACTCACTCACTCTCTCTCTCTCTCTGTTTCTATCCCTTTCCCTCCCTCGCTCCCCCTTCACTCACTCAATCACTCTCTCTTTCCCTCCCTTTTTCTCTCTCTTTACCTTCCTCCCTCTCTCCCTCCCTCCCTCCCTCTCTCCCTCCCTATCTCTCACTCTCTCTCGTTCTACCTGATCTCAGACTGTCATATCACATAGAGGTCTTATCTCCAAGGTGGATGCTAAATGCCACTGAGATACTTGGCAGAGGACTGGCAGGATGACATTTTCTCTTCATCAGCTCCGCCTTTGTTCTCTCTTCGTCACCGGCGTCTGTTAGCGACGAACACGTTGGTCTGTGAAGCACCTGCACACAGCTGTGTACCGCTTCACCTCACAAGCCCTGCTGTCAGACGCTAGTGACCGCTAGATCCGCTGTTGGGACCCGATCAGACTGGAAACACCGCTGTGAAGTAGCCTGATGCCTCACACTGGGGCCTGGAGCACTGCCTCTGATGGGAGCAGTAAATCGAGGAAAGCTGTCGGCTGAATAGGGAGAGGAGACAGACACGGGGGGGGGGGAGTGTAGACGTGCATAGGAGTCCTGTCAAGACTGCGTATGAAGCCGGGAGGATTCCTCCTTAGTCCACCCAGGCAGTTAGCTTATTGTGGGATGGGATAAGAAAACCAGCTGCCGGTGTCAGATGATGTTCAGGCGATGATAGATCATTTCCCCTGAGGTTGCAGCGTACAGCGCCACTAGTCACGCCTTAATTGTTTTCCAGTATCAATCTCCTCTGTCTGCTGCGTTGGCGGTGGCTAGCACAGCAGACAATGCAGGGAGAGACTTAGAGGAGGGAGGTAGAGAGCGTAAAGCAGGTGTTGATGGAGTAGTAGCAGCCAGCGCTCGAAAGCAACGGCGTCCCGGCGTCCCGGCGACGATGAAAAAGATGTCTGGGACGGTTCAACGCAGACTTTTGGACGATGGCGGGTCACCAGTTGTTCAACACGTCTAAACACGATGCGGGTGAAATATCATCACATTTAGCGCTTGCTTCAAATTCCATAAACTATGAACAATGTATTTACATTACAAGCGCTACTACGTATTATGCACTGCTCCACGGTGTGCGGTCAAACACCGGTCATCCATCATTCAGAGCAGGCCTATATTAGCTATAGCTCACGTTAAGTCCAACCTGCTGTACACTTGATCTTTTTTAGAAAATAGGTGTTTTACTTTTCCAAATGATTTGAAAATATTTTTCTAACCTTTCGGGGGGGGAAAAAAGGCTTTTTCATATTGCAATAACACAAGAACATCCCATTTCCCCATGAGATGTCGTCGATAGTGCAAACAGCAACCACACTGCACTATCCAGGCCCAAATATGCCTTCCCCTCAGAGTGGAGATGGGAACCGCTAATGCGGTTAGATTAAACAGCAGTTGATGTGGAAAAAATGTCCGGTGATGAGCAATACCTTTAGTATAACCAATATCCATTAGTAGGCAGGATTAAAAGATTGTTCTGGAGCTTTCAGGAACACCCCTCAGGCTGTCCCTAAGTGATCTGCACACGGCCCACAAGCTGGGTGGTGTTTGTGTGTTCCTGTCTGTTCAAAAGGTGCTCCTGTCATCCAAATAGAGGAACTTTCTAGCGAACAGGCCCTGATAAACTGACCTTTAAAACAGATCCCCGCGGCACAGATCACAGCTTTACAACAGAAAGGAAAACAGACTTCTGAGAAGGCAAACTCTCACACGCACACAGAAGTCTTCCTTCCTCTCTAACCCTATCTGACGGGTGTCCATGGAGGATTAGACATTGTGAAAATGAATCGAGGCTGTATGCAAGGCATTTTGGCAACAAGCCAACTCTAAGATTAGATACTGCAAGGTGAGAGCCGACTGGTCAGAGAAAGTTTAACCATCTGAAAGAGAGACTGAGGGGGGCGGAGGGGGGGGGCTGGCTAACACGATGCTAGTTAGAGACCATCATCCAAGAGATGCAGAAGCTGGAACCTCATCACCACAATCAAGGACAGACGATCGTGATGAGTCCTGACCCACACAATCAGAAGCGACTCAACTTTCTGAGAGTATCCAGTAACACGCCAGCCCCCAGCCCCCCTCTCTCTCTCACACACACACACACACACTCATGTCTGAGATGTGATGTGCATGAACTAATTGGCCCCTTTGGAGATGCAAGGACAGAAAGAAGGACGACAGGAGGATGAAGCAGATGAAGGAAGCTGCCTCGGGGGAGAAAAGGATCTAGAGATCCGCTGAGGAATCCACCCTAGCGTTGGGCAGGTTAGGATTTATCACCACCACTTAGTCCTTCTCCAATGACCTCCTGCTGCCAATGAGTGACTACATGTATCGAATGTTTTCATGATGCGCAGTAAAACGAAACAGGCCTTTTTATAAAGGAGATTGTATTGTAACTGACATATTTAGCACAGCCTGTAATTCTCTGCTCTTTCGTGTTGCTCGATAGCATTGACCACGACCTCTCTGTGGTTCCGTAATTAGTGGGTTGTTGGGTGCACTTTGGCTTGTTGAATGTTCCCAGGGGAGGGTCACCTCATTAATAGACAATGGGAAGACAGTTACCAACAGATTTGGTTTTGCTTTAAAGTAGGTGACTGCCAGGGCGCAATCAGGCTGAATACCTTGCAAGCTTATTGTAGCGTGCTTAGGCAAACACTCCACACCCGCACACACACACACCCGCACACGCGCGCGCGCACAGTGTGGTTCCGCGTGTAAGTGAAATGCACAATGTGAGAGTTTAAACATCCCTCATGTGAAACATTTGTGAAAGTGTCAAAGCAACGTTGTTCTCCAGCGTGAGAAGATTTTTTCTCACTTTCTTTCAGTTTATTGTACAATCTCTCCGTCGCTCTCTAATTTTCAGTTCCTCACCCTGTCTGTCTGTCGTCTCTTTCTCTTCTTCATTATCTCTTCATTGTCTTCCTCTCTCTTTCTGTCTTCCCCCTCCCCCTTGCTATTCCTCATTCTTAGTGGTGTTGAAGGTTGGTTGAATACGGACGTAATGTCAGTTTCAAGCCCATTGACTCTGAATTCAGTCCTGTCCTTGAGTTGAACACAGAGTGATGGTAGGTAAGGGACCATGGGACCCTCCATGGTCATGTCTAGTCTGACCCCCTGACATCATGCTGTGCTCACTGGGCTGAGAAATCCTCTCCAAGGCCATGTCTCTCCTGCCTTTTCACACTTTTGAAATACACTGTCTGCAGATCTGTGTGCCTGACTTCCTGTTTGTCTGCCTATAGTTCTGACTTCCTGCTTGTCTGCGTTCCCCTCTGTCTGTCTGCCTTTCCGTCTGTTCGCCTGCCTTCCTGTTTGTCTGCCGAGGGCTGGGTCTGCCTGCTTGCTAGCTTGTCTTTGTGCTGGGCTGTGGAGCATACCTAACCCTAACCCGGGACTTGACGTCTCTCTGCGTGGGTTTTCGTGCTCTGATCTCCTCCTCTGCTTCCCACCATGAGTCACTATGGGAGAGAGAGGACATCGTCCAACTCTGTTCGACCTGCTCTCCCTCCCTCTCCCCCATGGCTCCAGGGGTTATTCACAGAACCTTGACGTTCCACTGAACCTTCTCCTAGTTCTCGATGGACTGAAGCAGAGCTTGAGGGGAGCAAAGCTGTTCTAGTCAGACACATAGGGGTGAATGAAGGGGTCCCTTCAGATCAATACAAAAAGGGGTTAAGCACAGCGATTAGGACCTTGTTTGAACTTGTTGCGTGTGTAGGAGTTGTTTTTGTTCATGGAAGTGAAGGTTATGTGGTTGTTTTCATCTCACTTGTTGTTCCGGTAAGGGAGGGGGGAGGGTGAAGTATCAGGGGAACCCTGGGCTTCTTAAGGGATCTGGGTATCAAGACACACATACACACAGTGAAGTGAGATGCTGGGTAAGGATCCACCCCTGAGAGGCCTGTATTCCAGGGTAGACTAACCACAGAGGGAAGGATATCTTTAAGGCAACAACACAAAAGAGCGACGTATGAAAGAGCATGTTGACTCATTGACAGAATCCAGAGTTTTGTTGCTGTGTATTTTTAAACCTGCCTCACTGCTCCTGAAGTAGGGAGGACGGAAGGGAGGTTGCGCAATATTCAGTTTGCCATATCCCTACAGTGTTGACGCGGGAAATGTTTGCAGACATGTATACCCAGGCAGCCTCCAGGCGAGTGGAACATTGATTGTTTTCCCCAGCGTCTGCAGCGTGCGGGGTGAGGAGTGTGTCCAAGTGTGTGTCTGGCGGGTGGCAGGGCTGACGTGAGAAGGGTTAGCGTGACTTGTTGCTCCCCTTCACAGGAAGTGGGGCTGTCTCGCGGCCTGCCTGTCCCCATCAGGATCACTCCTCCATCAGGCCCAGCCAGACCCCCCCCCCTCTCCCCCTCTGACCCCGCCAGGGGCGCCCAGCGGCTCCACACGCCCGACCAAAATACCCCGGTCACCCCGGCAACAGCAGCAACAGGCGGGCCAAGGGCCCTGCAGTAGACCACCAGGACAGATGGAGACAGGCTGCTGGACAAACGGATGTTCATGCCAGGAAAACTGCCAGAGGGTGTGAGAAAATTGAGATAGGGCAGGGGGCGGGTGGAGAGGGTGTGCGAGAGAGTTGGAAGACCGAAAGGGCTAAAAGAGGGAAGTAGCTTCAGAGCATGTGAGGTTTGAAGAAGAATGGAAGAAACCTGATTGATGACTGTTTGATTTGGGTTTTCTGTTGTGACCTTCTTGCCTCTTCTTGCAGTTCCAGTGGGATTGATGTGATTGAAGCGCTGAACGATAACGCCTATCGGTCACCATTCCTTCCCTGTTCTCTAGATCCATTAAATCCATGTAGGTTCAAAGAAGGCGGAATACCTGCGTGCGTATCGGTATCTGTGGCCTTTGGGTTTGATCGAGCGGGCGAATCTGAAAAGAGACAGCTTGTAGTCCTGCAGTGTGCACCGGCTAATTGCAACAACATGCCAGGGTCTGCTAATGAAACAAGATTAGTCACTAACCCTTTGACCTTCTCTGGTGTCAGCATTTCCTCAAAGTCTGGAAACAATCAAGCCGGTCCGTTGGCCCTCCCCGGTCCTGCCCTCGAACCCCGCCCCCATGGCATCGGCTGATTGTCTGCTCCACACCCCTCAGAGTTGCCCCACACATGCCCACACCACTGACCTCTGAGTCTACCCTCTGCCCCTGTTCACTCCTGGCTGCAGAGCGATTCAGGAAGGAGAGAATAGGAGTAGGCGCTTCTCTTGTTAGTTCAGGATGGAAATAGCCGTCAGTACGTGACCAGCGTCTGAGTGGGTGAGCAGTATTCTCTCATGTGAAGCAGGAAGGGGGAAGGAGTCAGGGAAGGACTGCACATTGAAGTATGAGGTTGAAACAGGATCTCATAATTATGGCCCGCGTCATTATCGATGTGGGCGCCAGGGGGTTTGGTTAGGGGGGTGTGGAGAGAGGGAACAGGCCCAGCTGGGCTGACAGACACAGCCTTCCTCAAGTGGTTTGACTGTGCACAAACGATTTGTGGCACAGCCCCTCACATCAACAGAATGCCAATACCAAAGTATAATATGGGGAGATTGGGGAAAATAAACATAATCTGGACATCAGGATTTGGTCAGTACCCCCATGGTCTCCATGGTGCTATCTCCATGGTACTTTCTCCATGGTACTGTCTCTGCGTTACTGTCTCCAAGGTACTTCTACTAACAGCTGAATACACTGACTATATCGGTGTACAGTATATGGGTGACTGTTATCCTTTCAACATTTTTTTTTACAACTTTAAACATTTGGAGTGTTGAAAATGCATTTCATTTGATGCATCAAAACAATGCATATTTAACTGGTCGTAGACCATCCACCATCTGTGATTTCATCAGACAGAACTCATCTTTTGTAGGAGTCTGGAACCTTTTGCACCCAATGTGAGCATGCTCGGTTCCCATATGTGTACGGAGACGAGATGGAGGTCATCAAACAAGGGCAGAGCAGGAGAGCGATGATGGTGTCATTTCACAGGCTTTGTGTCAAGTGGTGCTCATTAATCGTGATGTTGCGTCGGGCATCGTCTGCTTCTGCCTGTCAGGCGGAAGACGGATGGCCTGAGGTGTTCCTGTCTGTGGCTGAGGCTGCACCACACTCTGGGAGGATCCATCAGGCTGTACAGGCAGCTGCTGTCCTCGGGGGGAGACATACCCTCTCTTTCTCAAGCATAGGCACCTCTGACAGACCCTCTCTCCCTCTCACCCTCCCTCTTTCCTTCTCTCCTTTTCTCTCACCCTCCCTCTCTCTCTCCCCCTCCCCCCTCACCTCCCTCCCTTCTCACCTCCCTCCTCACCTCTCTCTCTCTTGCTCTCTCTCTCTCTCTCTCTCTCTCTCTCTCTCTCTCTCTCTCTCTCTCTCCCTCCCTCCCTCCCTCTCTCCATCCCCAACAGCAGGAAAGAGGCAAAGTACTGGTCAAGTAAAACTACAAGTATTTACAATCAGGTTATCATAAGTTTTTTCATTGTGAGACTCACAATAGACTTCTCAGCTTTCACGAAGCAAGAAGTATTGAACTCATAGTTAGTTGACTGAATTGTTGACTTCAATTTCCGTAAGATTATTTCGGGAGAGGTGAAAATGGCTGATTCATCTGTCGTTTGCAGATGAATGCCAGATATGAAGTGTGTTTTACTTTGCTGTGACTCTGTCTTTCAGTCAGCAGACAGGGGATCTGCTCTTTGTGTAGTGTCATCGTCGGAAGAAATATGTAAACTATAAAGTCGATAAATCTGAATCGCAGTTTAAAGGGATATGTTTTTAGGCCTTTAGCAGTGAGAAAAGAAACTGTGCGAAATTCGGCCAAACCGCAGTGGTATTTGCTGTTTCATGCTCTATCATTACACTGAACACTGCACTTCTAACTGGAAACAGACTTCATATGGCATGCATTATATTACCATTTGTCTTGAGGGGAGAGCGACAATGATACAGCGCCTTCTCGAGGAGTTATGCAATGTAAACTGGGATTTGAATAATTACACTGGGAGACACATTTTAAACACACATCTGATCATCCACAAAGGCTGATGCCTTTGCGTGAGTTGCCGCAACAGAGTCATTCCATCATCCGAGCAGGGAAATGTCAGAGTGTGGCGCGGCCACAGCAGGGGAGGCTGGCTCGGGGGTGAGGTTGAGGAAGGGGTGGGGTATTATGAAGATGCCCTGTGCTTGGCTGATAGCTGAGCATTTGATGACGGGCAGTTAATGCAATCTTTCAGAGCTGTGGGCTTCAACACTGCCCAGAGGGAGGTAAATCACCTGAATCTTCACCTGTCAGCACTGGGACAGTCTGTGTTTAGATTTAGGGTCCGCTGTGTACACATTCATCTAGTTCTGAAATCTGCTTGTGATGAAAGGAGTGCTCTGCACTTTCTCCCATTGTTCTTTGCCTTTCAGCTTATGTAATGGCAGGCTCAATTTTGCCCATCAATCAGGGAGATGTGTACGTAGCAGAGGTGGTTTGGAACCAAGTCAAGATGAGCTTCGTAAGATACCTTCAGACCGCAATGTCCTTTTGGTCATTGGTGGTGGCCTTTGTGTCCTCGTGCAGTAAGGTAACGTGTGTTCACTCGAGCACTAAGGTAACATATTTGTGCTTTCTCTCTCTCTCCCCCTCCCTCCCTCCCCCTCTCTGTTATCCCACCAGGATGGCTCCAAGCAGAGGCAGGTGAGGAAGAAGACAGTGTCTTTCAGCTCCATGCCCAACGACCGGAAGATCAACAGCACGGCGGCCTGCATGGCCTTCATGATGGAGGGCTGCGAGATGAAGAAGGTGCGCTCCAACTCCCGCATGTACAACCGCTACTTCCTGCTGGACCCGGACATGCACTGGCTCCGCTGGGAACCCTCCAAGAAGGACTCGGAGAAGGCCAAGCTGGAGATCAAGAGCATCAAGGAGGTCCGTCTGGGGAAGAAGACCCCTCTTCTGCGCAGCAACGGCCTGTCAGACCAGTTCCCAGAGGAGTGCGCCTTCTCTATCATCTACGGGGACAACTACGAGTCCCTTGACCTTGTAGGCAGCTCTGCAGACGTGGTCAGTACCTGGGTGATGGGCCTGAGGTACCTGGTCTCCTATGGTAGACACACGGTGGACATGGTGGAGCCCAGCCAGCCCAGCCTGCGGACCTCATGGATCGGCTCCGTGTTCGAGCTGGCCGACATGGAGAAGGAAGGCCACATAGACCTCTTCAGGGCAACCCAGATCATCAAAGGGCTCAACCCAGGGATGAAGGAATCCAGGATTGAGCTCAAATTCAAGGAGCTGCAGAAGGCCAAAGACCAATATGGGGAGGACATCAACATGGACACCTTTGTGGAGGCCTACTGCGAGCTATGCACCCGGCCAGAGATCTTCTTCCTGCTGGTGCAGTTCTCCAGCAACAAGGAGTACCTGGACAGTAAGGACCTGATGCTGTTCGTGGAGGTGGAGCAGGGCGTGGAGGCGGTGACAGAAGACATGTGCAGGGACATCGTTCTGAAGTATGAGCCCTCCGCAGAGGGCCGAGAGCGAGGCTACCTCTCCATCGACGGCTTCACCCACTACCTCCTCTCCTCCGAGTGCCACATCTTCGACCCCCAGCACAAACGGGTGTGCCAGGACATGAGCCAGCCCCTGTCGCACTACTACATCAACTCCTCGCACAACGCCTCCTTGCTGGAGGACCACTTCTGGGGTTCGTCCGACATCAGCAGCTACATCCGGGCTCTGAGGATGGGCTGCCGCAGCCTGGAGGTCATCGTGTGGGACGGGCCTGACAACGAGCCTGTGGTGTATGTGGGCAGCTCTGTGGCATCTCAGCTAGCTCTGTCCAAGGTCCTGGACATTATTAACCAGTATGCCTTTGAGAGCTCTGAGTACCCTCTTATACTCTGCCTGGTGACTCATTGCTGCATCTTACAGCAGAGAGTCATGGCCCAGCACATGAAAAAGATCCTGGGGGACAAACTGTACATGGAGCCGCCCAGCGCGGAGCAACACTACTTGCCTTCTCCAGAGAATCTCAAGGGCAAAATCCTCCTGAAGGGCAAGCGTCTCCCCTCCAACTGCCCTGACTCTGAGGGTGAGGTGACTGACGAGGAGGAGGGCCTGGAGATGTCCAGGAGGGTGGGGGCAGATGAGAAGGACCAGTATAACGGACTAGGCAATAAGAGGCTGAGGCTGTGCAAGGAGCTGTCAGATCTGGTCTCCCTCTGCACGTCAGTGCAGTTCAGGGATTTTGAAATCTCCAAGAGGGACCAGAAATACTGGGAGATGTGCTCCTTCAACGAGGTGGACGCGAACAGGTTTGCCAACGAGTTCCCCGAGGATTTTGTGTGTTACAACAAGCGTTTTCTCTCCAGGGTTTATCCCACACCTATGCGTATCGATGCCAGTAACATGAACCCACAGGACTTCTGGAAATGTGGATGCCAGATCGTGGCCATGAATTACCAGACCCCAGGCTTGATGATGGACTTAAACCTGGGCTGGTTCAGACAGAATGGAAACTGTGGCTATGTGCTGCGGCCATCCATCATGAGAGAGGAGGTGTCCTACTTCAGTGCCAACGCCAGGGACTCCCTACCTGGGGTATCAGCCCAGCTCCTCCACATTAAAGTGATCAGTGGACAGAACCTGCCAAAGCCTCGGGGTTCGGCTGCCAAGGGCGACGTGGTGGAGCCCTACATCTACGTGGAGATCCACGGGATCCCGGCCGACTGCGCCGAGCAGAGGACCAAGACCGTGTCTCAGAACGGGGACAACCCCATCTTCGACGAGAGCTTTGAGTTCCAGATCAACCTGCCCGAGTTGGCCGCCCTCCGCTTCGTGGTGCTCGACGACGACTACATAGGAGACGAGTTCATAGGGCAGTACACCATCCCCTTTGAGTGTCTTCAGCCCGGCTACAGGCACGTTCCCCTGCAATCTCTGACCGGAGAGTTCCTCCCCAACACCACCCTGTTTGTCCACGTGGCCATCACCAACCGGCGTGGAGGGGGCAAGGCGCATAAAAGAGGCCTGTCGGTGAGGAAGAGCAGAAAGACCAGGGAGTACACCTCCAGCAAGACCACCGGGATCAAGGTGGTGGACGAGCTGTTCCGAGCCTCCACGCAGCCTCTGAGAGAGGCCACTGACCTCCGCGAGAACGTGCAGGTAAGAGCGTTCCCCCACGATCCTTTCGATTTGCACTATTTTGTCAACGAAGCAAAGACTTAATATGCAAGCAGTATCCCATGGGCTTGTCTGGCGACTGATTTAGTACCTGCCCGTGGCTCTTTGGGTGAGTGAAGATAAAACAATGCGAAGCATTCAACGGGGATACAAAGAGACGCCAATTAAAAGGGAGAAAGCAATAGAATATGAGGACATGGGAACGAAAATATGAATGTGTGACACTGGCTAAGTTCTCTTGCTGCCATAGATAGAGCCGTGCCGCTAATTGTGTTGTATTTACATGTCGCCGTTAGACGGAGCAGCAATTAAGCGTCCACATGGGTAAACCAGCGCAATTAAGAGGTTTATGAATAGCAGGGACATTAAGGAGCGAGGGTGAGTGCCGGGGGGGGGGAAGGGGTGGAAGGGCTTTGTTGCTAGGCTCACTCAACAACTCTGTAAGACTCCTAACTAATCAGAGTCAGCCATTACTGTTTTGCGACAGTTACTCTATACTGGCCATTTCTCCAGAGGGAGAGGCTGTGCGGTTCAAACGACTGCATCGCTTGTCGTTTGTCGCTGTTGCGATTGAGGGATGTGAAGATTGGCCTGTCTCGACTGTCCTGCTGTCTGCGTAACGGAGATTGAAAGCATGCATTTTTCATGCACCATATACTTTGTATATCATCCACTGTCTGGTTTAGATTGGCAGACCCTTGTCCTCCGGCTGATAGATTTAAGAAGCAGATCTTTTCTGAGTGTACACTTTTATTACGACTCCGACGTGAACCTTAAGTGTTGACACAGCTTTGTATTTCTTGTAGTCTACGTGCTTTTTAGCTCAATCAACAACGCATGGTTTACCTCAGCTATGAGGCCGGTTTCCTCAGTACAATCCCAGCCGCAGCTGAGGGGGAATTGTTCAAGGGTGAAAATTAAAGTAGAACATCACATCCATTATTGGAGGGTTTTTTTTCCTTCTCCATTTTCTGTCTTTTGTCTCTATAAATGTTCCTGTCTTTACACAAGCGTCCTTCTGCATTCATTTCTTTGCCTCACTGTGTCTTCGCTGCTGTGACTTTATAGCTTCATTTAAAGGCTTTAAACCAGTCAGGGACATTGTCAGGCTGTGTCTGAACCTGGCAGGAGTATCTTCTGCCACGAGAAGGAATCTAGATATATATAAATCCCTTTTTTTAGCTAATCTAGTTCGGTAGCTGCATCAACACAATTGCTGATAGTTTAAGAGAAAGTGTTCTTTAATAAGCAGGCACTGCCATGATGCTATCTTAGGATTTCAGTCAATCTTAATATACCAGCTGAATAGGTTCGGTTCTTGGGGTTTGACCCAAGGACATCTGCAGTCTTTGTTGCAGAGTCGGCTGGAAACCACGCTATGTGGGATCTGCACTCTCCCAAACCACATACATATCATCTTAGTCTAATATTAGACTTGGAGTTGGCAGACAGAATGCCTAACTCTAGTGGCCTGGAGATTAGCTGACAGCAGCAGGATCCAGAACAGTTTTACCTCTGGACATTAGATGTGTTTGGGATCAGATGACAGATGATTAACATGATGTGTATCGTTCAAAAATACGTGTTTATGACTGAAGGAAAGGAAGTAGGCCACTGGAGCTCTGTTGATTTCAGACCCACCCAGATAAGCAGGGCTCATCATTAAAGGATTCGTGGCACACTGTCATGCATTTCTCAAATTCATAGATCCTGGCCTTGCTCTTCGCCTGATTCATGATACAGGAAGACAGCTTATTGTGTACCAAAAGTGAAATGTATGCTGTAATTTGGAGAGTGTTTACAGCACGCTGTTAAATTACAGCCTGACTGGGGGATGAACGTGATAGGAAGCGAATAATTTCAAGGGGAGACAGCAAACAGCAGTGCTTTTTCTGTGCTAGGTCAGAGTTTGTTGTGCAAGAAGGATGAAGGGAAGATTTGGCGTTGCAAAATTGGGATGTTGGTTAAAGACAGATTCACAACGGAGATACACTAACAGTTTGTCATCGTCGAGCCTGAGGGTTAGCTTGCGTGCGAGTCGGAATCCATTCAATTGAACCCTTCTGTTCCTCACTGGAAATCGTCCTCCTCAACTCTTCTGGAAAGGGAAGAAGAAGGTGCAGTGGTCTCTTCATTTTCTTCAACGAACGGCCAGCATCCAGAAGACTGACATCTTGTAATGCCTTACTGCTACACATCTTGGATCAAATCGATCTGACTAAATATTACAATTGTATTTAAGCTACCCCACGTGGTGAATGTGACACTTTTAGAAGTCCTGCGTCAGTGATTCATGCTCAGCGATGATACATGGATGTAGAACAAAAACACAAGTCACAGTGACCCGTGGGCTTTCTCTCAGAAGAGGAGAGATGGATAAGAGGTACAACAACAGTGCGAACACTCAAAGGCGTTGGTTGTGAATACGGTGCGTGGCGGTAGAGTTTCTGCGGTGGGTCGATAGGGTGGGAGGTCCTTGATTGCCTGGCTAACTGGGTCCCTGTGTTCTGCCTGTGGTTGGGACCAGGAGAACCACCTGTGGTCAGGGTAGGCTTCTCCCCACGGAGCGCAGCATCAGTACTGAGCTTCTCTCTCCTGAGACACATGCAAGAGAGAGGAGCGAAGAGACAAATAAGGATGTAGACCTCTGAGGATTCTCCTCAAAGCCCCGCTCCTGCTCGGCGGGTAAGTGATAATGAGGAAAAGCATAAACCGGCGCGCACGAATGCAAACGGGCATATGTACACACAAAGATGTGCTCATGCATTTGAACTTTTCTTACACAGGATCAGCCCATAATTGACACGCACTCCGTTACAGACACACTCACATGTGCATAGAATGGGGCTATTAAAAGCCCAGTTCGGTTCCTCTAAGCACGTAGAGAGAAGTAATTTCTGAGAGAGTAATTCTGGCTGTTTCCAGGTGGTCTCCTCTGAACAATACAAGGCTGAGAGTGGCTTGTCTGGTAGATGCGAGGCAGTTAAAGAGGCAGAGCCTGGAAGAACAGTACCATGCTTCTTATTGTTCCATGGCAGTAAATCCATAGACACTGTGGGAGACTGAGCACTCCTCCCCTGGGCACCGTGGCTGTATGAGGCCCCTGGGGAGTGGTGTCATAGCAGGAGGCCAGGCTAGGCTAGACCAGGCTTTGTTCTCTGGGCATGCGTGCCAGTGTAGACCCTGGCTTATTCACTTCAGTTCTGCACTCTGGTCCAGGGAGGGGAGCGGAACAAAAACAGCAGTGTAACCAGACACGCAGCCCTCATTCGGGGAATGTTGTACGGGGGGAGGGGGGAGGGGGGGGGGGAGGAGGAGGGGGGGGGTTATTAAAAACACCCGCCTGTTGTTTGATTTTTGCAGCCCCACAGACTGGATAAAGTGTTTTACGGTGTGACTTCACGCTGGCTAAACACACGCACATACACAGAGAGACACATGCACAATACACAGAAACACACGCACACACGCAACCTTTATATGCGCAAGCCTAACAGAACCACTCAAACTCATAAACCTGTTATTCCTTCCCTCTCTCTGTTTGAGCGTGGGTCTAAGAATCCCTCCCTGGCTCCTCTTGCCGGGCCAGAGGGTGTTATTGTCTGAGGCTGAGGCTTTGCATACAGATGCCTTCCTAGCTCTGTATGCTGGCTCACAGGGAGATAGTTTGGCCCTACGACGACAGCACATCCTCCAGGGTTAGAAAAGAGTCTTTCTCCCCGACCGGAGGTCTAGCCAGGGGAGACAGCCTTTCCCACACTGCCGAGTGTGTGGACTGATTCCCAAATACCAGCACCATGCTCGCTGTAATTTTTCACTCTCTTTTCATCCTGTCTCTTTTTTCTTCTTCCTCCACCATTTCCCTCCCTCTTTCACCCCTCACTTCCTTGACTCTTTTTCTCTCATTTGTCCAGTTGATGGGTCTGTGAATAGCGGAGGGCCTCACACTCCCATTGCTGTATGAGCAGAGGCTGGGTCAGGCAGGCAGGCAGGCTGGCTGGCTGGAGGTGCTGGCCTTGTGGTTGTGTAGTCAGCCAAGGGAGAAATCACACTGGTGAGGGAGAGGCTGGTCTGGTGGCCAAAGACAGGTCTGGAAGCCAGAGGCAGGTCTAGAGGTGGGGAGAGAGGAGGGGGAGGCTGTGGTCGAGATTCTGGGCCACCAGAGTCACAGTGCTGAGGAATGACCTGGCTGATGTCATGGGAAGCACTTTGTCTGCTCAAACAAACTAACCCTACTGCTGTCCGCTTGAGCTCCGAGGGAAGGCAGGGATCAGCAGAACCCCTGATCTCCATGATCTCATCACAACCAGGACCATGTGTCACAGAGCCACAGTGAAACTGGGTCTTTACCGTGGACAGCCACAGCAGCAGAAGACGTTAACGTCAACCCCAAGGATCCGTCTGCGCTAGCGTGGCTGCGTATCGTGGCAAAAATAACAATCCCGTTACTGCACCAGAATCTGTAGTCTCATCCTGTGTGTGTGTTTGTGTTTTCCTCCAGAATGCCATGGTGTCCTTCAAGGAGCTGTGTGGACTGACTCCTGCGGCCAACATGAAGCAGTGTATCTTGACCGTGTCCACCTGGCTGATGAACAGTGAACGTGGCCTGAGGGTCACCGTGGACCTGAGCGAGACCTACCCCACCATGGAGGCTCAGGGGCCGGTCCCTGAGCTTCTCCGCAAGGTCCTCAACGCCTACGACATGGTACGTCCACGTGTTCACACACACACACACACACTTACTCACACAGATAAAATGTGCTGCGTTTCCTCATCTGTAGGCCAGTCGCTGCTGCTGCTAACCCTTTCCACAGTACCCCATGCTGCTGTGTGAATCACCAGCCATCACACATCCCATCCTGCCTCCTGTCTCTTTCAAGGAGGGCTCCTCCATTATAAACTTACACTTCCCCTGCCTGTTGGTGTCTCTCAACATGGGGCGGGTGGGCTTCCAGGCATGCTCCACAAACCCTCGGCCCACCTCTCCAACCTGTCTGCTGTGACGTGGTCCGACCCAGCAAAGTGGGTCAGCGGAGGGGTGCTGTGGCGTTTCTCGCAACGCAGGCGTGTCCGCGGTGTTGGGATCGCAGGCTCGCCCCCCCTGCTGACATCTACAGCGCGGCACTGACAGAAGCGCTCCCCAGAGGAGACCTAAATAGCATCTGCTCTGAATTTCATGAGTCTCTCCTGCAAGCATGCTACTCAGTAGCTATGAGGGCAGCTGCTTCATTACATTAGCATGCTACTCGGTAGCTATAGGGCAGCCGCTACATTACATTTGCATGCAACTTGGTAGCTATAAGGGCAGCTGCTACATTACATTACCATGCTACTCAGTAGCTATGAGGGCAGTTACTACGTTACATTAGCATGCTACTCAGTAGCTATGAGGGCAGTTACCACATTACATTAGCATGCTACTCAGTAGCTGTGAGGGCAGCTGCTACATTACATTAGCATGTGAGGACCCTAAATGAGGAGCTGAGTAACATGCTAAAACAACAGAGAGCCTGTGTTTAGGACAAGGTCAGTCAGCTGACTGTTTGTGTGCTTTCAAACACTTAGTACGCTGGCAAACACTCCGCATGAACAACAGAGGACTCAGTGTGTGTCCGTGCGCATGAGAGTCTGATCAACAGAGAAGGAGAGAGAGAGGGAGAGAGGGACAGAGAGAGAGAGAGAGAGAGAGAGAGAGAGGGAGAGAGAGGGAGAGAGAGAGAGAGAGAGAGAGAGAGAGAGAGAATGCCTACAAAGTGCGTGTGCGCTTGCTCGCACGCATGTGTGTGTGTACGTCTGAGCGTCAGCTGTCAGGGCACAGCGGTAGACTGCCGCTTGTCCTCAGACTGCTTTTTGCAGGACGCCCGTGTCCTGACCCAGCACTGAACTGAGCATCAGCACTTTGGAACGCGGTGGTCAGCAGTCCTGGGGGACCAGCAGCATGAGAGAGAGGGAGGCCAGTCCAGCTCCTCCCCCCCCCTCCTCCCCCATACCATTCCACTCCTGACACATAATGTGTGTTTCCGAGCGGCTAACTATAGGTGTGAGGTGTCATTACCCCCCCCCCCCCCTGACTGCTGGCTCTTGGTCAGCTGTAGGTTCGGGGTGGAGTTTAGCCCCAGAAGTTGCCAGGGGTGACCAGCTCTAAGAGCCTGTCTGGACTGGAGAACACTTGAGAACTGTTATCACCTCCTGTTCGTCCCCACACCAACACACAACTGAAACACTGCCACCTGCCAAACAGTGTGTCTGTGGGGGGCGGGGTGAAAAGCACACAAGTACACAGACATCGACCATTGAACTAATCCTGCCTGTCATTTATTAAAACCAACCAATGGCTCCGACACGGATGGCGTTCCCCTGCTGAAACGTCGCTGTTTCCAACCCAACTCAATCATATTTTTGATTCGAGTTCCCACGTGAATGTCACAGGAAGTTGATCAAATTTTCCACTGGGCCTTGGGTAGGTGCCACTGCGTAATGAGGAAATGTTTGTGTGACCGAACCTGACTTCCTGTGTTCGTGGATTTCCTCACCCAGATGATCCAGACGACCAGGACGTTGATGGAGTCAGCAGACGTCGTCTACTCTAAGCTCACACAAGCTCAGCGGGCAGGTAAGAACACGTCTGCCGATCACACCGCCGCAGGGCTCCTTCTCAGTGCAAAACCCACTCTAATATGACTGTCACTGGTGTGGCAACTCGCTGAATCACAAACAGATTGAGTCGCCAAGTACGTGCATACAAGGAGTTTATTTTTGTTGGGCAGGCGCATACAATAAACATGTAAAATCTTCTTATTCTGTGTCTGCGTTGAATTAGGCGATACGCGGCTGTTACAAACCAATGTCAACAGCCCCCTTATCATCCGCATCAGCATGGTCGTCATCGGCGACTGACGTGGTGTTTAGTTGGTACGCATCATCTGCGTTCTTTGTGAGTCATGACAGGAGGCCTGTGATGTCAGCAGGCAGGGGATCACTATCTGTGAGTCCCTGAAGACTCAGGCTGGTAAACAGGAGGCTTTGCGGAAAGCTCTTTCCATTGACTACCATGCAACTGCATCAAAATACCTTTTAGTAACAACACTGGAACCTGCGTGTTAGTTGTGATTGAAATCAAGTCTAATTATGATTAGACTTGATATTCATTATTACACCAGCGGCTGAGCTTTGTAGGTGTCAGATGTTAAATTCAAATCCTGGATGTTGGCCAGGATGTTGGTGGAGCACTGGACTAAAGGATGATAAGTTTGCCCATGTTGTGAGATCACAACATTGTTCTTCACATAAAGTGCTGCTGGATGTTTCTCTCATTAAGAGCTAAAGAAAATGTGATAGAGAGCCGCCAAGATAAAGGAATGAGACAATAGAGGTATAGTGGATTGTGTTGTCAATGCTGCTTTTTTAAATGCGGTCCAGACTTTCAATGCATGGCTATAATTGACTATAACACGATCATTTGTATAAAAAGCAGTCAAATTAGGGAGCCTTTGAGGGCCACTCTGTCGCCTCCCTGCTGCGTGCCACTAATTGCTGGTTGTCTGCTTGGCCCTTCCTGCAGTGCTGCTCCAACTACAAATGGCCCCAGATATGAGAACAGAAACACATTATTAAGGTCTGAGAAAGATGAATCTTGACATGTTTTATTATCGTGATTATGTCTGTTTACCTAAAGTGTATTTCTCTGCCTGGGACTGGCACAATATACAAGAGCAAGCCCACAAATAGCATAATAAACATCCTGTCAGATCTGTCAGGGACTGTGGAGAGGCTGTGCAAAACAGGCATCTGCAAGCACAGGTTGGCCCCCGTGCTTATCCAGACTGGGCTGACGTAGTCACGACAAGCTCTGTGTATGTGTGTGTGTGTCTCTATGAAGGTCATATGGAAGGTAGTGGAAGAGAATTCATCCAGTTCGGGAGACAGTGAGGGCACATGATTGGCTCACCCAGTATGACCAGGCTGCTTCCTGCGTAGCCTACAAGCCCCTCTTCCTTTCAGCCACCCACCACCTGTTTGTGCCCTCCCTCCCTCCCCCGGGCGGCTTGTGCCAGGGCCGTGCTGGGCAATTACCCAGAGATGGAGCCTTGCAGTTGGGCTAGAATCACTGAGCACTCCCCCGCTCTGATGCTCCGTGGCTCCTCGGCCACTAAGCTGGAGCTGCAGAGACCCCAGGGGCTTAGTTTAGCTCCAGCCCCCCTCAGCCCCCCCCCTGCCCCCCTGCCCCAAGACCAACCGCCTCACAGCTGTGCGCTGCTGTCAGGTAGGTGGCGGTGGGGGGTTATGTGACAAGGAAACGTTGGAAGGGGAAATGGAGCAACAAAAAAGCATCCCATTGGGGGGGCTGATGCATGCCAAACATAACACTCTCCCTGACACCCAGCTGCCCCTCTGCTCCCCCCCCCTGCCCAATGCAAACATGCCCAGCAGGCGTGTCCTGTACTCCACCCCTGCCTGCCTTAGTTGTCTGGAGGCGAGCGCACCCCTCCGCCCTGCCGCTGCAAGCCTGCTGTGTGACAGAGAGTCTGTTATGGTAGTGCAGTGTGAGGCAGAGGGGGAAAAAATGAATGAAAACAAATAACAACAATAAACATAAGAATCTGAAGTACGTTGAGAAACACAAACACAGGAAGCAGTTTTTTGTGTGTCCTGGTGTCCCAGCTTTCTCTCTGATGTTCTCGGGCTCCCAGCGGCTCTGTAGAGACGCAGCTGACCGCCGCTGTTTACCCACGAGGCACTGGGGCAGGAGGTCAGGACCAAGTCTCTTTTGATGGAGCCTATGATGAAATGCAAGAGATGACAGGGAGGGTGTGGGTGGGTGTTTGTTAGTGTTTGTGTGGTTAGCGTTTGTGTGCGGTCTGTGTGTGTGTGTGTGTGTGTGTGTGTGTCCAGCTTAACTAAAGCACTGCAGAAAGAGTGGCCACTAGTGGTTGTGTTGACCACGCATCGAATCTCTGTTGTGGTATTGTTCTGTAGAGGTCATCGGCCAACACAGACGCGCACGCACTCACTTTCAATCAGCGTTACTATGCAAGGCAGTCAGCCAGAGGCCAGAGACAGAGATGGGAAAGCAACATCCTCAAGAAGCGTTACCATTTAACGTGACTATAGCATTACACGGCTCATTTTACACCTGTTCAGGACTAACAACCACCTATGAGCGTATTCACAACAAATGCCAAACGCCCGTCTAATTCGCACCATTCACGTCTAGCTGGACGCTTGAACATTTTGAATCCAGACGCTTCAGACACGCGTCAAATCCGCCAAAGTTCCGATTTTTCAACTTGGGCGTCTGATACTGTAGGGTGTCAGACGCATAAGTGCTCAGTCCGCATCACGTCATTCACGCGTCAACGCTTGACTCGCGCCGCGCTAGACGCTTGATGCGCGCCGCAGGACATCGGGACGCACGTTTATATTGACTTAACATGTAAATCCGACGTCCCAGATGCCTGATTCACATTGGGTGTGAACGCAGCATTAGAGGTCATCTGTGCCTGCCTGCTGCCTCCCTCCCACTGCCGCCCTTCCTGTGTCTTTGTCGGCCTGACTTTGATGAGAATAGCAGGTAACCGGCTCAAAACAGGCTAAACGTTGCCTGTTGCCCCTTCTGGCCTTGCTGCCTGCCTGCCTGCCCGCCTGCCTGCCCGCCTGCCTGCCTGACTGCCTGCACTGAGCACACACTGACAAAATGTAATGATGGCTTTCTGGAGCTTTCCAGCCCATCTCAGGGGTCACGCTATGGTCTGCCTGGCAGCTGCATCACCAAGTCAGACAGAGGGTGACTGGCAGAGATGTGATGGGAAGGGAGGCAGTATGGTAGGAATTTTCCATTTAATTGAGGGTCCAGTTCCTATAACTGATTTGGGAGCCAAAAGGTATAATTTGTCTTTTAATGGCTGTGAAAGTGCAGGTGAAAATGCGCTGTGACTGTACAGCGCAAGGTTGGGGAGAGATTGACAGTGAGGTGTGTGTGCGTCATCCAGGCAAGATTTCAATTTCTGTCTGTGGATTGAAGCTGACAGCCATCACCAGGTAGTCTGAGCTGTGTCATCATGCAGGGCGGCTGTGGCAGGAGCAGGGTTGGATAATGAATGGAGGTGTGGTGGAAGCGGGGGGGGGGCTGGAGGGAAGCCCCCTCCTCACTCACCGCACCTTACAGAGGTGGGCTCGGCCAAGGTGACGGGGAGCCAGGGGTCACCCTGATCTGGGCCCCGAGTCCAACGTTCGTTTGTCTGGTGCGTTACTGCGCCCCTCCCCCCTGCTCCATCACCCCCCGCTCCACCACCCCCCTCCCACTCCTGTCTGTGCCATCTCTGCCCAGTCATTATGGCTGCTAATCAGTTTAATTTGGCCAGTGACGCTGACGTGTTGATGAGGATGGAGAGGTGCTGGACCAAGTCCCCTGGGCCTCTCTGAGGCTCCCTATCAAACGCTGTTAATAAGACAGGCAGCTGGGACACACTCTCTGCCACCTCCAGGTGCTGCCGGCGTGTGTGCGTGTATGAATGCATTAGCTTGTGTTTGTGTGTGTGTGGGCCCAGAAATGTGTTTTGTATAGGTGTGTGCAATCTGAGGATGACACACAGCAGTGGTAGAGACTAGTGGTGGGACCAGGTGTTCGGGTCAGTATGACCCCAGGATAACAGCCTTGTCCTGGCTGGCTGGCTGGCTGGCTGGTGGACTAGCTAGTGGGTTGGCTGGCTGGTTGGTTGACACACAGCCTGCTGATCATGCTTATTTATTGATGTCCCATCTCAATAGAAAATCCCTTTGCCTGCTTTGGAATAGTTATCATCCAATTCGTGTCAATTCCATTACCATGGAAATAAGGTGGATGAAGAGCTTTCCATCTTTCTCTCTTCACATTGTCAGTGCTGGTGTTGGAAAGTGGCACATCCCATCTCCCTCTTGTGCTCTAATGAAATTCGGCTTGGAAAGCCTCCTGCGTATCAATAGAATGGATAAAAGAAACACTCTGACTATTTTTCCTTTTGAGAGACTCTCTTTTCTGTGCTTTCCTGATTTTCCACAACTACATTCTTTATCAATCCACGGGTTCTTATTTTACCTCACTTAATTACATTTCTGTCTGTCTTCCATTTCATTTCTTCCCTCTGTCCAGCTCCCCGTGTGTTTACCTGAGTATTTCAGCCTTTCTCTCCCTCTCTTTCTAGCTCTTTCTCTCCCTCTCTTTCTCCCTCTCTCTGTCTCTCTCTGTATATGGAGCATAAGTAATGGCCACTGCTGCAGTACTCATTACACAGTGAAAAAGAGGCCTCCATGCTCCATAGAGACTGAAAGTGTCTGCATACCCTGATTATAGCACTATGTGTGTGTGTGCAAGAGAGAGGGGGGGGGGGGGGGGCTTCGGGGGCGACGATGTGTAGGTGGAAGCTGAGCCAAGTCAGGAGGGACATGTTGTCACCTCTCGTTCCTCCAGCTATTCTCTGAGCACATCCAAGCTCCAACATGCCTGCTCTGCTCTGCTGGTCTCTCCATTCAGCGCGTCTTCCTCTGTTTTCTTTCCTTCCATCTCTCTATCTCTCCCCTGGTCTCTTTCTCTCTCGTTCACTATCTCTCTCTGCCTGTCGCACTCTTGGTCTCTCCCTCTCTCTGCCTGTCGCTCTCTCCGTCTCTCTCTCTCGGCCTGTCGCTCTCTCTGTCTCTCAGCTAAGCATGAGATCCACCCAGTGAGGCAGCCTACGTTACACTATGCCATGGGGTGCCTTTTTTATTAACTTTAACTTTAAGTGACATCAAGTATGCTGTTAGGGGTGGTGGTGGGGGGGGGCTTAATAATTGGGAAATGAAATGCTCCGACAGGACGGACGACAAGGTCCCTCCAGCTCCAGTTCGCGGACAGAGCGGAGAGCGTCCCTCTCCGCTCTCTCTCGCCTGCCCAGGCGTCTGTCTCCCCTCCTCACCAGAACACATCCACCACTGCACCAGCAGGCAGGCTTGTAATGCAGACTAGATGACATGATCCAATCAGCCCCAACCCTGTTAACACAACTCTGGATATCACAAATGGATGTTCTGCAATGGCTTCACATCGCACATTAGGGGTGATTCACTGCAGCAGCCGAGGAGCCCTGTAGCTGCAGAGGAACAGTTAGCTCTGATCAACACAGTGGCGGAGCTCAGAATGCCCTGCTGCAGAATTCATCACCATGTTAGTGTTCAAGTTTTTATTACAGGTGGAGACAACAAGTGAGCTGTCCACATGCCTATGGCTTGTGTAGTACTGTGGGCATATATAGTCCTTCCCTGTCATAACTTTTGGTTTGAGATAAAATATCCGAGTTTTTTTGCGAGTTCCCTGAAGCCTAGTTCTAAGATCTAGGCACAGCAACAGAGAGAAAGCACTGCTTGTTTAAGAGAAGTTATGAGTCTGTGAAGTCGGGAACTTAGTCAACATCGAAGGACTGAGAGTCTTAAAGAGTTCAGTAAAGGACGTTCTACCGAACAGTAGAAAATAAATTCTAAAGCGCTCACCTTTTATTATTATCACACCCTGACACTATTTATACAGTACCTCCATGACCCAGTTAGAAATCACATGGACAAGGGCCAACATGTTAGCCAGCAATAACCTCCTCTCCTTCCCTCTCGTGTTCTGTCCCCATGCCTGCTGGCTAGGACGTAAGACACGCGAAAGGGACGGTCTAAAGTTGTGTATACATTGTATGTGTATGTGTGTGTCTGCGCCTGTGTGTGTTTGCACCTGTGTGTGTCTGCGCCTGTGTGTGTCTGCGCCTGTGTGTGCGCGTGTGAGAACGTGTGAACCTTAGGGACCTGGTATTTTCGACAGGAAAGGGAAGGACCAGGGCCGACGACAGGGTGACATACTTTCCTCCTCCAGGAAAAGACTTAAAGTGGGGCAGAAAGAGCCATGGAATCTATATGTTTTCTGGAGAGTTCCATGTTGGACTGGAGCAGAGGTGGCAGCCTAATGGCCTGACAGTCAGCCAGTGACATTAACAGCCAGTCCTGCTTCACTCAAAAGTAGTTTCCCCCTGACAGAGAGAAGTGAAGTTCACGAAGGCCGTGATGGAGACTCTCTGTGATTATAACCTGCAGGAAGTCTTCCTGCTCTGAACTGCTAACACAACTCTGCTGTTTGTGCTGCTGTTCGTCACAGGGCTGGACTTTCACGAAGACCTGCACCGCATTGGAGCCAAGGAAGGACTGAAGGGCAGGAAGCTGCAGAAAGCCATGGAGAGCTATGCCTGGAACATCACTGTGCTCAAGGTGAGAGATCCATATCAGGGCTGCAGTGCAGCAACAGGGCAGGCTTGTACTGGGCACCAACGTTCCCATGAGAGCCACTGGAGGGCT
This sequence comes from Plecoglossus altivelis, assembly GCA_036571765.1. Taxonomy (NCBI): domain Eukaryota; kingdom Metazoa; phylum Chordata; class Actinopteri; order Osmeriformes; family Plecoglossidae; genus Plecoglossus; species Plecoglossus altivelis. Next base: position 4,870,742 of record BROE01000018.1, on the reverse strand, counting down.
TAGTCTCACAGCTATAGGATGTCCAGTCTCTGTAGACACATGCCCTCATTACCTGGACCAGAACGAACACACACACACACACGCTTCTTGTGCAGAGTGCGCTTTCCTAATCCCTAATCTCCTAATGAATCTGCACTGCTTCAGTTGTATAGTTTGCAGGCTCAACAGTAACACAACACAAGAACACATGATAAGATTGCGCATCTCTTTAAGTGTTTGTAAACATGCGTAGTTAACATCACACGCACAAACGCATACACTCCTGTAAGCTTCCAGCTCCATGATACAGTTCCTATGCTGTGTGTTCAGCATTACGGCATGATAAGACATGCACATTTTTGTTGCGGTTGTCGACCCCCTTCCCCCCCACCTCCAACGCGCACACACACACTCATGCTCGCACAAACTCCCCCAGCAGCATAAGGGTTTTGCCGGATGTGCCCTTGGGGGGGCTGCTCCGAGCGCCTCTGACTCTGCCTGTGATGCAGTCCCAGCATCAGATAAACCTGCGCAACGTCTTCATTTCGCAGCCCGTGTGAATCATTACCTGTGGAAATACCAAGACTGATAATAGCGTTAACACAGCCAAGACACAACACATCCTCACCTCGAAATGTCTGGCTGTACGGTCAGCCGCATCAGGTCTGGGCAGGAATGTGAGATCTGTCTAGGCCATCTCATCTCGCCTGGTAATTATATTTCGGCCTGAGTGAAATGGCGTGTGGGGGTCAGGTGTCCTTTGGAAGACCATGCAGCCAGGCAGAGATTAGCTCTCTTAGGTGCTTTTAACACTAGGTCTGGTTCCTCACGCAGGCCAAACCACCTCTGAAAAGGGGAAGTGAAAAAGATTTGGACTGGAAAAGGGCACAGGATGTTTTATGAGTCTACGTGAAGCTTCTCTCTTAGTAGAACAGGGACCTTTATCTATTCTCTTGCAGCCGGAGGATTTTTCCTCACACAATCCAATCCCCTGTCCTCCTCTCCTCTGATCTTAAGAATCGCGGGCACATTCTAGTCATGTTGGTTACTGTTGAGGATGGAGATTTGGTGAGCGTCGGTGTGCCTCGGTCTGCCAAGCTTGGCAGACTGCTCCCTCAGCTCACCACCAAGAAACGTCCAGGTCCACAGCTCGTGGGCTCAGTGGAACCTTCAGCCTGCCAGCTCTGTCTGCTGGGCGCTGGTAGGTAGGGGGGAGAGAGGGAGGGAGAGAGGGAGAGAGAGAGAGAGAGAGAGAGAGAAGGAGGGAGAGAGAGAGAGGGAGTGGAAGAGAGAGAGAGAGAGAGAGAGAGAGGAAGAGAGAGAGAGATGGGGAGAGAAATGATCAGAACTATGAGAGGAAAGAGTGCCAAGAGAACATAATGGATTCCTTTTATAGAAGCATATGAGACTCCAAAAGACTGAGACTGTGGAGTTTGGGGATTGGGGGGGGGGGGGATCATGGTTCTAGCTCCCGCAGCACCTGCTAGGCCAATTGAGGTATTGGGCTTGATCAAAGAGCTTATCAGCTCTTTATCCAATGGCTTGATGGAACTTTATTTTTCTCCATCACTCATCCAAATTTGGTCCAGAAACTGTGGCAGAGCAAAGTCAGTATGAAAGCAAGCTATCAAACGGCAGCAATGAAGCGTCTTGGAGGACAAAAAGAGTAAACTTGGAGGCTGGTCCGTAGTGTGAGTGGATTGTTGGGGTGGGGTGGGGGGGGGGGGGGGGGGGGGGGGGGGGGGGGGGGGGGGGGGGGGGAAGGGGGGTGGGCGGCAGGACGGGACGGCTGAACATGGCCGAGTCCCAGCCCGTTTTGATTTGACTCTGGCACCACAAGCCTATCCTTCTGCTGGCTTACTTCTGGCCCTGTGAGTCATAGCTTACATAATTCATGTTTTTCAAACACATGATTTATTCATTCTGTTGGATTGTGTGCTAAGGCTGTTTCAGGTAGCGAGGCTTCACTTTAAACACTACCATCACACGAGGTTTGGGCTTCTCTGTCCAGGTCAGCACTTGGCAGACCCAGCTACACAGCTAGTGTTGTCCACCACCAGTCTAGCCTGGGGCGATGGCAATGCAGTGTATTCTTCAACTCTCTAAGGCCTGCAGATATGTGCTGCGCTAGACATGGACTTTAGCTTTAAGAGCTCCTCCCATTGGCTGACTGGACTTCTTAATCCAGCTAGCTCTTAATGGCTACAGGGTTAGTGTGCAATGATGAGGCGCAGTAGGACGCCAAGAGCTGTACAGAACTGGAGTCGGAGCAAGGAGTCTATAAAAAAAGATAGATGGGTTGTAGAGAGGAGGGTTCAGAGTGTGGGCAGGAGAGAGGAGGGTTCAGGGTGTGGGCAGGAGAGAGGAGGGTTCAGGGTGTGGGCAGGAGGAGGGTTCAGGGTGTGGACAGGAGGAGGGTTCAGGGTGTGGACAGGAGGAGGGTTCAGGGTGTGGACAGGAGAGAGGAGGGTTCAGGGTGTGGGAAGGAGAGAAGAGGGCTGTGGTTTCTATCACCAGACCTTGGTAGTGTGTTCAGGAAGCTGCAACCTAAATCACCTTTAAAATACTGAAATAATCCACTGTCACAACCCTCCTCCATACTGTGGTGACTTCCAACCGCCCGGGCTCAAGACCTTGGTTCAAGACCTCCTAGCCCCCCTGCTCCTCCACCTATGCTGGCCTCCCAGTATGTCAGCACTGCAAGGAGGTGAGATGACATCACTGTGGTGGTGGTGGGGTGGTGACCACCCGCTGTAGTCAAGGGGGCAGAGCCACAAAATCTGACCCACTGCCACATAATCTGACCTCAACATTTGGTAGAAAGACAAAGTGTGTGTATGATCTAGCATTGCTGATGACACTTATGTAAAGCTCACTAAAGGTGACAGGGGTGTGAAGTCTGTGCAAATGTGTACGAATACACAGTATGTTTGTATGTGGATGTATGTTTATTATGCGTTTACTAAGTGACCTAACTGTAGATGAAAGGTGAGATAGTGAGAGGTGAACCAGAGGTCAGGTTGCTGGTGAGTGTACACGTGGGCCTACCGGCCTAGACTCTCTCCTGTTCTTCATACATACACTGCTTGCTTGCCGGAGCAAACTCTCTCTAACTCGGAAACCAAGGCAGCCATGGAAACTGCCCCGATTGCCTTTACGGCGCCATAAAGTGGGATGCCTTCTCTGACCACTTCCTCCCCATCTGGCTGGGTTTCATCTCAGGGGTGTTACTAAATAAAGAGCAGAGAAGATATCATACGGGATCACTTACCAGCAGAGGAAATGCACACAGAAAGGGCTCGGGCGACGCCGCCGCCACGGTTACAGAGTGGTTGTAGTCTGCCACCTGCTGGACAAATGTATTTATTGCGCTTGATGATAAAAAAAGCCTCACTACCTGTGCCTGATCTGTATTCAAAAAGTCACTGATTTGATGTATAGTTTATTCAAGTTGCCTACTGAGGTAGATCTTGATCTTATAGTTGAGCTTTACTGTGCAGCTACACATAGGAAATGGTTGAAAGAGATGAGGTCCTTCATTTCCGCTCCATCATAATCAGATGTGTGTATCAGATGCAGTACTGATTCACATAACAACGAAATGATAGCATGATGATTAACTCTCGTATGATGCCCTCCCTTCTGTCTCCCTATTGCTCTCTCTCTCTTTCTCTCTGTCTGTCTGTCTCTCTCCCTCTGTCTCTCTCTGTCTCTCTCCCCCCTCTCAGGGCCAGGCAGACCTGCTGAAGCATGCTAAGAGCGAGGCGTTGGACACGCTGCGACAGATCCAGTGTGCAGCCCAGTCTTGTGGTCTGAGTAAGAATGGAGCTGCCTCTCCCCAGCTTCAGCACCACCCTCTGCAGCACCACCCTCTGCAGCACCACCCTCTGCAGCCCCACCCTCTGCAGCCCCACCCTCTGCAGGCCCTGGCACGGCCTCACCAGCCTCAGCCTCAGTTTCACTCCCAGCCCCAAGCCCACACCCAGCCCCATATCCAGGCTGATTCCCAGGTCCATATCCAGGCTGATTCACAGGTCCATATCCAGGCCGATTCCCAGGTCCATATCCAGGCTGATTCCCAGGTCCAGGCCCAAACCATGGCCCTGCAGCACCGGGCTGCAGCTCCCCTGGATGCCATACCTGAGTATGAGATGGGGCGAGACTTTGGATCCTGCTGACCCGTTGCCTGTACCCACAGAGTAGGTCACCCACAGAGGGACATGGATAGTGGGCTGGAGGGAAGGCTAGAGGGACAGATAGAGGGACGGACTGAAACAGGGATTAGAACAGAGGAAGAAGAGAAGGAAAAAGAGAGAAAGCAGCCTGGGGAACAGGAGAGAGAGAGGGGGACAGAAAGGGAGACGGCAACAGGGAAAGAGAAGGGAATGGAGACGAAGGTAGGAGACAAAACTGGAAGTGGAGCTTGTCGTGTGAGAAGGGAGACACAGGTTTGAAACGGCAGAGCGTCTGAAGTCTACTGAAGAAAGCATCCTGTGGAAAGGCTTTAGTCTCCGTCTCATTCCAGACGTAGAGGAATCTCTCCCTGTTGGGACCGCCTCTCTTTCCCTCCCTTAAGGATGGAACTCCTCGTATTAGGAAATCCGACTGGGAAGTCGGTCAGTTTGTCGATATTTTAAGTGGTTGAGTCAGTCAGTCCGTCAGTAAGGGTGGTCTCCGTGTGTCTCCCTCGTCAGTGCCAGCCACATGTCCCTCCACCATAAACACGCCCTGGCTCTGTGGGTACAGGCCATACATTGGCATTTCATACCGCGCAAGTTCGCCTTCAGATTCACCAGAAACCTTGGTTATCTTTCTGGATCCCCCCCCCCGCCCCTTTTCATCTTTTCTTCGTCCGACGCTAAACTTCTTAAAGAAGCTTCATTGTCCCTTCCCTGCCCTGTCCTCCCTAACCAGCCTCTCTGAGGGGCCAGCAGTTTTAAGGGCATGACTCCGGTCTGCCCTTCAGGACTCCGAGCCCTGAAGCGATGGTTTAGGACCGTGACAGTACAAACCTAGCAGCCGTGTGTGGAGCAGCGGTCCCGTAGACGCTCTCCAGGGACGCCACACCGATGGGCTTGCTCCCCCTGCTGGAGGAAACCATCATCAGGTTTTTACACCTTCGAGCTGCGTCTTTTAATTCTTTTGATTTTTTTTTTTTTTTTTACCCATCTCTCGGAATATATCTGAACTATGGCCGTACGGGGTTTCCTGCTTCCTCCCTAAGGGGCTCTGTGTGTGAAGTCACGTTAGTTGGTGTTGTCGTCCTGTGGGTGGAGCCAGTCTCCTGACTCAGAGCCCCTCAGCCTGTTAGAACTGGAACAGTGACCCCCCCCTCCCCTCAGGGTCTTCCGGTCAGAGGTCAGAGTGGCTACCCAAGAAGCGGAAACTATACTGTAGATGGATACTGTATGGAAGATTACTGAAGGGACAGCCAATGTTTATCGCCAATACAGATTCTCCCTGAATCAAACCACATATTCATTCATGATTGATATATGATAATTGTTGTTGTAAGCTATATTGATATTATAGTTATTTTATAAACATTGCTTCTATGTAAACAGTGAGCGGACACCTATTGTGCTGTGGTTCAGATGCAGTTCGGGGGGGTGGGGGGGGGGGGGGGTGAGGTTAGGGTTGGGACAGGTTGACATGACAACGTGACGGTCGAACCACAACATGACTGAAGGTGCTCTGCAAAGTGAATGTGCGTTCTGTAAGAACTCCTTTGAAAGACCCATTAAAAGTATTGTCATTGTTTGTCTCGACTCCTCTTTCATTTTCTCTGTACAAGAAAGGTAGTGAAATAGTGTTTTACAGTTATAAATAAGATATATGGCTTACTTTAATATACTGTGTTTATACTGTGTGTACATATTAAATAATGATTTATGATATTTTATTATTTATGATATTGAACAATATATTGTCTTAAAAAGTGGCACTTAATTATAATACGTCATCATTTTAATCATACATTAAAATATTACCAATATTACCATTGTTTCTATTTATGCTGATCAACAACACAAACAAGATATTTTTTCTACTATCAAAGCCTGATGTGAGTTTGAGGTCGTTCGAAATGTTCTCCCAAAGGTAGCAACAAACATCTCACCCAGGGATGCAGAGTAACAGAGCCTCGTCCTCCCTTATGTGTGCTCGCACCTGCCAGTTAATCACCCACACATGGTTTGGAATTAGTCCAACAGCTCAACGAGGTATCAAGGATCTCCTATGCTGGTATGTGCGAGGGAAGGCAAATGAATGGAAATGAAGGTATCAAACCGTATTTAAAATAATGTAGACACTGTTCTTGTTGTGTTAGTATTTCTGCCCACATTTTTACTATTCAATAGAGAACATAATCATAGAAGCTCATTAAAAAAAGCTTTTCAACAGTCCTCTCATTACAACCCATTCAGTGGACTTTCAAAGGTCAGGCCTTGTGCCTTGTGTTGTCTGTCGTCACCTGGCGTCCAGAGGGAAGGCAATATGGCCAGGCTGACAAAGCCTTCTCTGCCACTCATCACCCAGGCATGTCCTAATGAACCGCCCATCACCTCGGCCCAACTTGCTCTAAAATCCAGAGAACTCCCTAGAGATGACCTGCAGTTCGGCTCATTAGGGACAGATGACCAGACGCTGAGATGAGCAGAGGGGTGGGGGGGTGGGGGGGAAGCAACAGAAAATGAGCAGCGATGCTGTGCATCTTTGTTGCCCCCCCCCCCCCCAGCCTGACCAGCACCTAATGACGTTCAGAGAGCCTGGCTGGCAGAGGCCAGGGCGCTGTATATAAGGACCCTCGCAGGTCCCCTGAGTAGAGAGTCAAGAGCACCAGCAGACCCCGCAGCCAAGCTGATCATGACGTGGTTTTCCTCCATCAAGCTCCAGACAAGCGTGGCCACAGGAGCGGAACCCCCTCCCGCCAGGGTAAGGCGACACCTTACTAGAGGACCGATGTGGGTTCAAGTTCATGGGCTGCGAGTATAGTGTCAGGGATCACTCCTAACCATCTGAGGATGGAAACCTATGCTTTCAATTGTCTGAAAGTGGCACGGTTTGGTGAACCAAATCAAGGCACTGTTTTTGCAGTTCAATATTCTGGTGTTTTAATTGACCTCAGTGTCGCTGAAGTGAGGCAACAAAATTGTATGGAATTACCTTTTATTATACATGTCATATGTATATATGTCAAATGAATGATATATCGTAAATGTGTCTGTTTTTTGATGTCAGACATGTGCTGGGATGTCTGCGCGATTCTTCTAAGACTGTTTTGTGTCGACAGAAACTCAAGGTGTTTCTCCTGGTCCTCCTTCTGTCTCACCTGGCCTGCGACGCCCAGAACGTCTCTGAGTGCTGCAGGAAGAACCAGCGCACCTGCCGCCTGTACGTGCTCCTGTGTCGCCCGGGGAGCTCAGCCCGAGGAGCCCTGGAAGGAGACGCGGCGGCGGGCATCCTCACCCTCGGCAAACGGAGAGGAGAAGAACGGCGTTTCCAGAGCAGACTCAACCAGCTCCTCCACGGGTCCTCCAATCAGGCGGCAGGGATCTTGACCATGGGAAAGAGGACAGCTGAATACTTCTTGATGCCCATGTCAGCGACTGTCACATCCGCTGCACTGGCTGCTTGAAGGGGATGGATGTAGTATGTGGCTGCCCTGATCGATGGCTGCCGTGTGTCAAACGACTGCAGTAGACTTGCACTTCCATGGAGATGAGCTGTCTGTTATCTGTCACCCCCCTCCCTATATTGATATGAACATACATGTTAGAGAATATTTATTTTTCTTGTCGATGACATTAAGTAAACTGCACAACTTGTTTCTGTAAATAGTGTAAATGACCTGAACGATGTAATAAAATGTGGTGATGCTTATATTTTCAGCTTGTTGCATTTATGGAGCCACAGTGACACATCTTTGTTCGTGTCCATAACACAATAATCCTTAAGTTTCAACCTTCGAATTTGAGTGTGTGTTTGTCTCCCTTTTCCATCTCCCTCTCCGTGTTGATCTTCAGTCTCTCCAGTAGGGGCAGCAGAGATCTGAGGTGATGCTGCTCTGACAACATGCAGGCCCAGAGTTAATATTCTTTTTGCTTGTCGTATTCCACACCTCTAAAGACACACTAACACACACGGGAGCCATGAAAAAGAACAAGGCGAGAAAAAGAGGAGGGTTAGGTTTCCGTCGAATGAAGGATGTTTCCAGAAGCAAACAAAGAAGGAGCTAATTGGAACAGCTGATTAAGTAGGTGTAATTTCTCCCTGTCTTTTTGTTAAAGAGACAGTACGTTTGTGCATGTGCCCACATGCCTGTGCTCATTTGAGTATGTGTGTGTGTAAGTTACAAGAAAGAAGGCTTATGGGAGATCCAGGGTGTCACAGATAATGAAGACAGCATATATATATATATATATATATATATATATATAGAGAGAGAGAGAGAGAGAGAGAGAGAGAGAGAGAGAGAGAGAGAGAGAATCAGGCAGAGAGTGAGAGAGAGAGAGAGAGAGAGAGAATGAGAGAGTGAGAGAGAATGAGAGGCGGAGAGAGAGAATGACAGAGAGAATGAGAGAGAGAGAGGGAATGAGAGATAGAATGAGAGATAGAATGAGAGAATGAGAGAGAGAATGAGAGAGAGAGAGAATGAGAGAGAGAATGAGAGAGAGAATGAGAGAATGAGAGAGAGAGAATGAGAGAGAAAATGAGAGAGAAAATGAGAGAGAGATAGAGGGATGGCCAACAAACCCAGTGTGAAGAGGAACTGAGGGGGCTCAGGCAGGCTCCCTGCAGGAGAGCTGGAAAGCGCGGGCGTGCGCGTGCGAACAAGAGAGAGCGAGGACCAACTCAGAGATGACAGTGGCATGCGCATCATGTGAAAAGGTGAGACAGACACTGAAGTAGGTGAGGTTTCATCCTGATCCCAGCGCAGACCTGCAGGATTCCGAGCTCAGGCTAGGTGTATCCTAGCCAGCAGCGCTAACAAGTCCGTCAGAACCTGAGAGGACAGAAGCAACTGTTGTCACAAAGAAGACTCTCGGCAGCATCTCAAGTAGAAAGGAGCTCGCTCTGCCTCTGTGGGGAGGGGAGAGCAGGACAGCAAGGGAGAGGAGAACAGCAGAGTCTGTGGTAAATGCCACTTTCTGCCACTGGACTTGTAGCTGAACGTACAGGCTGGTGAGACCAACGACAACAGCCCAGAACCACGCAGCAGTACCCGAGTAGAACCGGAGCAGAAGCAGAGTGATTCGCTCAGCTCTTTCTCTCAGCTCTGATGAAGTGACCCAGGGTATACGTTACCTGCCCTCACGTGTCGGTCAACATGCCTGTGATGAAAGGACTCCTGGCCCCTCAGAACACCTTCCTGGACACCATCGCCAACCACTTTGATGGCACCCGTAAGTACCCCCACCTCCCTACTCACCCTCACCTCTCTGTCACACTGGCGCTCCTTTTTGTAGTTAAATACTGGATTTCAAATGGGGTGGGGGGCTATTCATTGACAATCTTCCCTCGTGTCTGAAGGTCTCCACTGTATATTGAAAATCACAGAAAATTCCAAGTTCCGATGCCCAGACCTCCAATAAGAGCCAATAGGGTATTTGATAATGATCAAATTACTAGTGGTAGCAGAGCAGCTGCAATGGAGGGCTGGTTAGTTGGATGTGTTTTTGAGATGATGATGATGGTGGAGATAAGAGGCAGGCTGTCACGACAGCCTCACAAGTTCTTGCTAGGCATGGTGAGAGTGCGTACGCATAGATGAGAGGGCTGTTGTGTTGGACTCAAGAGACACTTGTTGTACCATAGAAGGGCTAATATGAATTCATGGGTGTGGGAGATTGTAGAACCTTTCCTGGAATACTGAAGTGCGTCTAGATGCATTGATCGTTTGTGTTAATCCTACTATGCTGCGTGTCATTCACCATGCCTTTGTGTTTGTGGCATTGTCAGACTCAGGTACTATAGTACCCATGTTGTAAAGGATTACTGCACAGGAAAAGCTTCTAAATCAAATCATTTTAGTCCTCAACAGAAACCCGTTTTTGTAATATAGATAGATACAGATAAAGATAGAAAATGCATTGCATATATTAATCGCCTGCGTGTGTCGATATGTAATTATCTTGTGAGTCTGTTCTGGTATGAGAGGACGCCGCATCATACAGCTGTGAGATGAGTGTTCTGCCACACGTTCACCACAAGCAGGGGACAGTGGGACTGACATCACATACAGGTCTGTCTGTGTGGCCCGTGGCTTGACGGTTTCAGCGTAGGACATCACGGCCACCCTCTCTATCTCACGAGGACAGGCTGTCCTAAACCCACAGCAGAGAAGGTCGTGAGAGACGGAGGTGTGTGTCATTGAGACTGCGAAGGGGAGACTGGGAGAAGGACTGTCAGTTGGTCACCTAATATTTTATGGATGGATGAAGTAAACAGATACAACTGTTTTAGAGTTGTGCTGGCTGGCTGAGTCGAAATCTGACACAAAAAGAAACAGACGTTTGAAAAGGAACGAACAGACACTCGTTGTAGATAGAAATCAATTAATCACCACAGTCTTCGCTTATATTTACATATAATACATTTTCGTACGAGTATTTTATTACATATAATGCATGTCAAACAGTAACTGAATGTAAATAAAGACCAGTCCTGGTCAATTAAAGCGCCATTCGTTTGACCTTGATAAAAAAGCTGGGAAGTTAATTATCATGAATTATTCAGACCTCAATCAAACATTGCCTCTCTCAATCAATCATGACCTTTTAAGCTAAGACAAAAAAGGAACTATTCACCACGTCCATCACCACCCATTAAACCAGACTCGGTATGTAACCGATAAATACCCCAACAATCACGATATGAAGTTGTGGCCATGTGGTTTGAAGGCGCAGCTATTTAGACGAGCAGAGATGGAGGTTTGTTTGCTAAGTGGATCAGGAACCATGCGTAGGCACTCGTGTAAGGGCTCTTGTTGCCCAGCGCACCTTCTCGACTGGCATCACTATAATTAGCTGCTTGGCTATGAAATGCACTGAAATGCACTGAAATGCGAACAGCTGGAGTGATTTGTGTTTACTGTACCACTCCATGCTGACACGGCGTATCTCCTTTAAACTCACGCGCCGTGGAAGGGAAGCCAGGTAACGCAGACAGCCCTGGATGTCCTCCCTTCAATCCTCACGCTACAACTAGATTTAGACCATCTGAGCCTGCCTCTTACCAGTACAAGGCAATAATGGGGAGGAATCCAAAGGAGGAGACAGGCCAGTGAGAATAGATCCCAGAATAGATCCGCTTTGCAAGAGAAAACATTGTCCTCTTGGCTCTGAAAAGAAGTTGGTCTCTCTGCAGTAGTTACACGTCTTGAATCAGCAAAAGTATGAAATATGACATGCGAATCCTTGCTCTTGAGAAACGTGTTGATTTATGTGGGCACAGGAAGACTACACAAAATTAGATGCAGTGTATTACTGACATACAGTGATGGCAACCTATGATTACTGTTCCCCCACACGATTTAACTATGTCTGTTCCCTATGTGTGTTCCCTACGTACATGTTCGTTTGAGCACATTGCAGAGTTGGGCTCTTGTATTATGGATGATAGGATAAAATAGTTCTTTGATCTAACAACAGCTTTCGACTGTTCTCGACAATAGCTATGGCAACACAACCCACGGTACATCAAGTCCTAATTTTGCTGCATAAATTATTCTCCTGATCTGCCTACAGTTAAACCAGGGCTGTCTTAACTGCAGGAATTTGGAACACTCCATGTTTATCACTTGAATTAGACATTCAGTACTTAAACATGTATGGTAGGGTATTTTAGAGCGCTACATCTAAAAACGCCCTGTCGCGATGTCACGTATTTAAGAGAAGGTTCAGTAAAGAACTTTCAAGGAAAATACTTGTCTGTTTAGTTTGAAAACAAGATGAAAAGGGTGATTGTTCTGCACAGTATTTAAAGCCAAGGTAGTCTAGTTCACTGTCTGTGCTCTGGCAATCTCACAAAGCATATCGTGACTGTCTTAGTCTGAGGGAGGGGAGATGTTCGGTGTGACCCTGAAATTGTATCTCACCAAATAAATACTTAATGAGCCGATGAACCATAAAATAGAGTTCATTGGATGTTGAATCCGTATATACTGAAACTCTATATGAAATGTAAGAGGGTCCCAAGGGCTGGCTTGGTGATGGCAGGTGAGTGACAGAGACTGGAGTTTGTGAGATGACAGGTTTAAGTTATTGTTTCCTTACAATGGACCAGAGCATGCCGATAGGTACTGTAAACACACCTTGTTACTGTTGATGACAGATGAATTGATGGGAGAGTTGGTTCATTTGACGTGTTTAAGGATTCTGACTCGACCGGCTGGCTTTATCAACCGTGATGGCATGGAGCCAAACCCAACCACAGAGGTTTAACGTTTGAAAATGGAAATTCGGCGTGAAAAAGAAACGCGCGGCCAAGTGACAGAGGAACGTCCTTCTTTCTCGTCTGCACGTAGCTGACAGACAATGGTAGCCCTTGATCTAGACGGCAGAAGCTCTCTGCTGCATCTAATCACGACTTCGCGGATAAGGTCCCTTCGGAGAAGCGCTTGGTGTTTCGTCGTTAGTCAGTAGCGGCGTAGAGGTAAAACAAGCTGTCATCTCATCCGAGCCAGAGCTTTATCGACTGGCTCTCCTCCTTCTCACTTCTGCCCTTCCAGACACATGGAAGGGAAGGGAATCTTTGTCAGGGGACTTTCAATTGTGTAACATCTATTTCAGCTCCACACAACAACAACAACGAAAAAAAGAAAGAAAAAAAAAAAAACGTTTTTTCACTCGCACTGTCATTTGCACAAATTTTAACTGGATGTGTGGTTAGGTAATCATCATTTACTCACGCCTAGAAAGTGCCTCATTGTTGTCATGGCAACACACAATAGCATGGGGATGTGATAAACAATTCGTTTTAGGGAATTAAAGGATTACACTCATAATGTTGTCATTAAATATTAAGTCAAAGTCTCCACAGAGATATTGACGTGATTCAAAGGTCATTATATAATGCAGTGAGAGTGTGTTTATCTATGTGTGTGTGTGTGTGCGTATGGGTGTGTGCACCTCTTAATACCGCAGCTTAAACATATATAGGCAATCTCAGTGTCAAACACAGGGGCATTACACAAGTTCATTTCCAGTTGCCATTAGCTGTTCCAGGAGCCTGTAGGAGCCCCCCTGGGCAGCAGATCCCCACAGAGCAGTCTGGGTTCCCTCTGACATCCTGGGATTTCAGACACTGTGCTGAACTTCAAAGCTTCCTCTGATGTGAGCCAGGTTCAGCACCATGTATTGACTCAGACTGAGATCGAGCGCTTTTTAATTCTACCTTACCAAAGGATGAATCAGACTGCAGGGAGACAAAAATGGAGATGGGAGGCCGAGGGGGTAGAAGGGAGAAGGGGGGGACTTTTAAGGAGCAAACCAAGTGTCTAAACGAGGGATCCAACCCCACACAGAGCACATTCACTTCTGCGCGCTCTAAAATACTTCATCACACAAGGAATCAGACAGAATGTCCCACAAGCCTCCTGTCTGCTCTCCTCTCTCTCTCTCACCCCCTTCAGACAGCAACTTCCTGCTGGGGAACGCCCAAGGTCGTCGTGGCTACCCCATCGTGTACTGCTCAGACGGCTTCTGCGAACTGACGGGGTTCGTCCGCACGGAGGTGATGCAGAAGACTTGCGCTTGCCGCTTCCTGCAAGGAGCTGAGACCAGCGAGCGAGTGACCCAGCAGGTGGACAAGGCTCTGGAGGGTCAACAGGAGTACCAGGGGGAGGTCTGCTTCTACAGGAAGAACGGTTAGAGAGACACACATGTTCAACGTATGCGTATGGGCAAGGTCCTCGTTAGCTGAATGCGCCGTTGTGTCGTAACTTCTGAACTTCTGCTCTGTGTCGAATCCCCAGGTAACCCCTTCTGGTGTCTCCTCGACATCGTTCCGATCAAGAACGAGAAAAGCGAAGTCGTTCTGTTCCTGTTTTCCTTCAAGGATATCAGTGACTCATATGGGAAGAGCCAACACAATAGCAGGAGAGGAGGTGAGCCAACGTTCTTCAACAGCCTCTCGCCGTTCCCCTGTCTTCCCCAAGGCAGCAGCTTCATAACATGAACCCTTGGAAGCCAGGAGACTGTTTAAAAGCTCCTTGCTTTGTTCTGAGCAGGCTTCTCCGAGGAGTCCCATCACGGCGGTAAAAACAACCGCCGGTTTGCCGGTGCCCACCAGCGAGGCCAGAATATTCTCCACCATCTGGCTAACCTCTTCTCCAAGAGAGGCAAAAGCAAGCTTACTAATGTAAGTCTTATGTGTGAACCTTTCCTTCATTATAACTGACGCTGCCGCACTGTGTAAGAACTGTACATCTCAAATCTATGTAGGAGGATTCGTCCAAACTTCAAAAACATGTTGGCTTGATTTCATTCCTTCAATGAGATAAAGTCTCCTTTTGAGATGGCACCTCAGACGATTCAAGCTTGTGTCTGAGGGATTTGTGCAGACTGTATGTGCGGCTGAATCGCTGTACACCGCGGTGACATTTGACGAATCTTCTAAGGGTGATTGAGCTTGCCTCCGTTGGGTCTGATCTAACAGCTTTTCAAGCCCGGGTTGATGCGCTAGAGTGTTGGTGGTGCAGGGGTGGCCTTTTCTTTTGGTGCTGCTGGTGTGGTGGTGAGGGCAGATCACCTTACTAATTAACAGGAAGTGCTGTAAGAATGGTCGCAGCATGTCACAGCAGGTCCTCAAATAGAGAGAGAGTGGATATTTTTAACCTTCTACTCATTCATCCGAAGCACACAGCATGAGATCAATGTTATTTGGTGTTTCAGCCTCTCTGTTTTTTACCTTTAAATACAGTCATGAGTCTAACTGAAATGTCTTCCTGGTGTTATATTATCTTTTCGCTCACATGTGCCAGTGGCAAAAGCCTCACCTTGCCCCTTGGGTTACACCTGTGCAGACTGCAAGAGTGTCCTGTTTGTGGTTAACCTATAGATACATCTCACACCCTTATACGCTAGCACACTGAGGGTCCAACAGGCTACTGCATAGTGATTCTGACCTAATAAAGTGTCTAATCTACCCGCAGTACATCTCTGGTGCTATTCATGGTCCCTATGGATCCTATCTAGTGCGTCATCCCTGTCTCCTTCCTCCCTCTCCCCCCCCCCCCCCCCCCCCCCCCCGCCCCCACAGAGTGTGTTCCAGAGACCCTCTCTTCCTGAGTACAAGATGGCAGCTGTGCAGAAGTCCCGCTTCATCCTGCTCCACTACAGCGTGTCCAAGGCCTTGTGGGATTGGTTGATCCTGCTCGCCACGTTCTACGTGGCCATCACGGTGCCCTACAACGTCTGCTTCGTCAGCCACGACGAGGACAGAGACTGTGACTCTTCCTCTCGTAGCACCATTGGCAGTGACATCGCTGTGGAGATGCTCTTTATTCTGGGTGAGCCAACGCCAGAAGGGAAAACCTAGTGTTTTCCTGCCGTGGATGATGGCAGGAAAATCTCCCTGCATCAGCAGTGAGGGTTTCCCAGTCCGCAGGTCATCCATCTAACCTCACCACCTCTCTCCGCCCTCTCTGGGTGTGTCTCTGTTGCCACGGGGTTACAACATTTCAAATAAAGCCTCCTACTTTTGGGGCCACTTTCTTCTCCATGGGAGGCACAGGAACATGTTACCATAGCTGCCTGGGGGGTTCAGACTCGCCACAATCTTTGTGTTCTGAAGGCTTTTTTGTGATACCAAAGTCCTCATTCGAATTGTAGGAGAATTAGAATGCGATTGTTCACACCTCTATGTGTTTCTATGGGTTCAGAAGTTGACTCCTTTGCCCGACCTGCTGTTCTTGTACAGATATCATCCTGAATTTCCGCACCACCTATGTGAGCCAGTCTGGTCAGGTGGTGTACGATGCCCGCTCCATCTGCCTCCATTACTGCACCACCTGGTTCTTTGTCGACCTGATTGCAGCTTTGCCTTTTGACTTGCTGTATGCCTTCAACATTACAGTGGTGAGTGTGTCTGTCTGTCTGTCTGTCTGTCTGTCTGTCTGTCCATATGCCAGTGTTAGTCAGAATTGCTAAATAGTCCCATTTCCTCCTGAGACTACATTGTCCTCTTGCAGTGTAGGAGCTGAACAGGTGACACAGACATGAGTCTGTTTCTATTCTTTATTCCTGCTCTCTTTCCTTCTCCTCCTCTCTGCGGTATGCCCTGTGACACACTTCTAAACACAAATAAATGGTAACAGTGGCCATTGTTGACATCTCTGTCCGGATATCTGCGGACACCATTATTGTCTCAACTTCATCTGTCTCTTGTTGAGGATGCTCTGGGCTGCGACCACCTACCAGGAGGGCAGCAAGCTGTTTCTCACAGTTATTATTGTGATGTTGAATGGCAGGAAATCATCTGGGCAGAGGGATAGAGGTGTGAGGCCATTTGCGCCAGTCCTCAGCATGTGTGTGTTTGTGTGTATGATGTGTTCTCTCCCCTCCAGACCTCCCTGGTCCACCTGCTGAAGACGGTGCGTTTGCTGCGCCTGCTGCGCCTGCTGCAGAAGCTGGATCGCTACTCTCAGTACAGCGCTGTGGTTCTGACTCTGCTCATGTCTGTGTTTGCCCTGCTGGCACACTGGATGGCCTGCATCTGGTACGTGATTGGCCACAAGCAGATCGAGAGCAGCGATGCTGTCATCTGGGACATAGGTGAGCTCACATCTCTGTGTGTGTATGCTGTTGGGTGTGTGTGTAGGGGCAAGTGCGTGTGTTTCGGTGTTTGTGTGTGGAAAAATGGCTCACATATTTACAGTAAATACCCTGTTCAAAGATGCACCCATACGATTGAGCTGGCGTCTTTGGAATTCATCTGTATAACAAGGGGACCAATTTCCTTGTAGTAGGTAAGTGATGCTGTACAGTAACACTTCCTAGATGTTCCTGGACAAGCCTGAATGCTTGAATAGTCATGTGCCCTCTATCTTACACCACACAGGAAGTGTAGGTCACAGAGTAATTCCCCCACAGGAACTGGGTTTAATGTACTGTAACAAAGCCCCAAGAGAGGGTGTCTCCCTCCCGAGTATGACACCTCCACAGGGATAAGGCTCACTGCTCCACCACTGGCTCACACTGTCTCTCTCTCTCCTCTCTCTGTCTCACTCTCTCTGTCGCTCTGTCTCACTCTCTCCTCTCTCTGATTATCTCTTTGTCTCGTTTTCTGTCTCTCTCTCTCTTTGTCTCTCTCTCATTCTCTCTCTGTCTCTTTCTCTGTCTCTCTCTCTCTGCCTCACTCTCCTTCACCTCTTTCGCTCTCTCCCTTTGTCTCACTCTTTCTGTCTCTCTCTCCTTGTCTCTCTGTCTCTGTCTCTCTCTCCTTCTCTCTTTGTCTCACTCTCTGTCTCTCTCTCCCTCTCTCTATCTCTCTCTATGTCTGTCTCTCTCTCCTTCAGGTTGGCTGCAGGAGTTGGGGAAGCGTCTGGACAGCCCCTATATTAACAGCACGGCGGGCGGTCCCTCTATGCCCAGCGCCTACATCGCCTCCCTCTACTTCACCCTCAGCAGCCTCACCAGCGTGGGCTTCGGGAACGTGTGCGCCAACACTGACGCTGAGAAGATCTTCTCCATCTGCATCATGCTTATTGGGGGTCAGTTCAGTCAGACCTGGGGCATATCACTTACAGTATCACTCCGGTGCATTTACCCACCCAAATATAAAGACAAAGCGGGGTTTTTTTCTCCTCCCTGTGTGTCTTCCAGCCCTCATGCATGCGGTGGTCTTCGGCAATGTGACCGCCATCATCCAGCGCATGTACTCGCGCCGTTCTTTGTACCACACGCGCATGAAAGACTTAAAGGACTTCATTCGTGTGCATCGACTTCCCCAGCTCCTGAAACAGCGCATGCTCGAATACTTCCAGACGACATGGTCTGTCAACAACGGCATCAACGCCAATGAGGTGTGGAGACAAGAGGGCAAAAAATACACACTTTGACAGGCCACTTTTCTCTTTTTCCTGCGTTTCTGATGGAAAGGATGCACCCGAGCAATTAAAGTGTATCTCACTCTCACTCTCGCGCCAGGGAGACAGTGGCAGTGGTGCTCAGGTTTTCATTTGCAGGTTGCTATGGGTGTGGGTGGGAGTTTGTCAGGTTGTGTGAAAGCATCTGCTTGTGGAGGCCAGGCTTTGATTCAGAAATGTAACTTTTTCAAGGTCACCTCCACCTTTCACAATCTAACGCTTGTTCTCAGAAGCAGGCACCTACTTTACTGAAAAGTAATTGGTACATGTAGAAAGCCAAACTAGACCAGGGACGACTTCGAAGAGATTTTCAGCATTGAAATAGAGCAGAGAAAACTCCTCAGCATCCCTCTAATTTATTCATCGCCAAAGTAACAGGCTACGCCAACCTTTCACGCAACCTGCTGGGTTTTCACGCTCCCCTGTTGTTACTTTGCCGACAAACCCTGCAAACATGCTATCAAGGTTCAGTGACATACCAACCACTTACATGTATCTGAATCTACAACACATACTTTCCTGTAACCCTAAAGCATTGTGTAGCAGGTCACTAATATCAATTCAATGAGTCACCACCCAACTGGTACCGAGCAGTAGCCTGGCTCTGCTGTCCTTCGGACTTTGCCTCAATTTTCATTTTGCATCGGAAATGTACGAGAATCTGGTAGCGCCAGGCTAACTGAGCAGCGCGTTGTCGATGTATGTCACCGACGTGGGAGAATGTCTCGCAATAAGAGCGACTTTTCTCCTTCGCCGTCTGAATCTCGGCCTCTCCTCCACCAGCTCCTGCACGACTTCCCGGACGAGCTGCGGGCAGACATCGCCATGCACCTCAACAAAGACATCTTGCAGCTGCCTGTGTTTGAGCATGCCAGCAGGGGGTGCTTGCGCTCCCTGTCCCTACACATCAAAACGTCCTTCTGCGCCCCAGGGGAGTACCTCATCCGCCAGGGGGACGCTCTGCAGGCTAACTACTTTGTCTGCTCCGGCTCCCTGGAGGTGCTGAGAGACACCATGGTCCTGGCTATACTAGGTCAGTCTGGATCTAATCTGAACCTGCTTTCCATGTCTCCTCTGTTACCTCAGAGCCCAGCCTTATATCTTCCCTTTTAGAGAAGCATGTTTTCACCTGCTCATCTTTAACCGATCTGTCTAGGCAAAGGTGATCTGATTGGAGGAGATCTGCCAGGGCATGATCAGGTGATCAAGACCAATGCTGATGTAAAAGCCCTGACGTACTGTGACCTGCAGTACATCAGTGTCCGGGCCCTCAGGGAGGTTCTGGGGCTCTATCCGGAGTACGGCAACCGCTTCAGTTCAGACATCCACCATAACCTCACCTACAATCTGAGAGAGGGGAGTGAAGCAGAGGTATGACGCACGCACACAGACACGCACGCGCACAAGCGCACACACAGACACACACTTACACACACACACACACACACAGACACACACTTACACACACAGACACACACTTACACGCACAGACACACAGACACACACTTACACACACACACACACTTACACACACACAGACACACACTTACACACACAGACACACACTTACAGACACACACACAGACACGCACACACACACCCACACACACGTTTTCTTATTGTGTATTTGCCATTGATGTTGAATACTTTTTCCAGGGACTGACAAGGTTTTCACGGTCCCCAAGGCACTCTCAGGTAAAAGCATGTCTCACCTTACAGTGATGGCTACAGCTTTTCCCATTGACAGCTCTTCCTCACATTTTGTCATAGCAATACAAACATGTATATTATGAGAAGGTTTAAACTTCCTTCTTAAATTCACATGACACAGTAAAAGAATCAAGTATTACTTTTTACATTGAAGAATAAATGAGTCTTCTATGAACATTTTGTTCATTTATATTGTATGTCAGTTCCTCATTTGATACAAATAGACAAGCATGTGTCGAATTGAATACTTGGCAATTCACCAAACCTAACCTCCAGGAAATAGTCATTAGAGCAGAAGGAGTTTTAGTGGACTAGTTTAAATGTGGGTGTAAGACAAAATGAAACACAAACTAAAAGTTTTTTTTTTGTCTAATTAGAATAACAAGTTGATTTATTCTTTGGTCATGTGCCTGATGTAGTCGATTTACCTGCTGTGTTGGCAGAAGACGAAACACTGGGCGTTATATATATAGCTTAATTACTTGTATATTTTTATCCAATTAAATTGATCGATTCTCATTTTTACATTTACAGCATGATTTAAAAGGCCCAATGGATGTTATGATAATCAACTGGAACAAAACTGTCCTTCTTTGTATCGGTCCTGCAATGTAAGCTCCCTACATTCTCCTGGTGTTGCTAAACTGATACTTTTTCCTCCACAGGACCGGGTTGGCAATGACCCCAAACTGGCCTTCATTTTGAAGGCAAAGGATGTAGATCTGGGTGAGGACGCGGACCATTCCGGAGCCTCACACCAAGGAAGGCTGCCGTTGCTGCATGGAATGAACAGCCCTGCTCAGCATTCCAGCCTCAACACCTTACTGGGGGAGGAGCTTCGTCATATCAACGCCCTCCGCCTGTGTCGGTCTCCTGCCAAGGACTTCAGAGGCCGGAGCCCCTCCCCTCAGCCGCTGTTCAGTGAGGAGCCTTCCCCATCTTCCTTTCCAGGTCGTGTCACAGATCCAAGCTTGTCTCATAGGCCGGCAAAGCTACTGATCCCCTCCCTCCACTGTGTCAGTCCACTAGACCTGAGTCCCAGGTAATCCTCACGATCCTATGATTTACATCATTACTATTATTCCTATTATTTGTATCAGGCATCCATCCAGCCTAGAGTAAGAGAGTGTTTGCCATGTGTTTCAGGGTTGTTGATGGAATTGAGGATAATGGACATGCATTTCACTTCAATATGGAGCAGGGTGACACAAAGATAAGCAGTAATGGTAAGAGGACGCAGAGTACAGTGCTGTGTGTTTATGCTGATAGGTGCATGACAATAATCCAGTGGTTCAATTTAATGATCTCATCTGTCCCCAACATTAGATCCTTTCCAGATGAGCGCCAACCTACTCCTGGAGACAGAGGAGGTGAGACAGAACATCAGCAAGCTGAACCAAGAGGTATGAGCCTGCAAATGTAAATGAACGGATGCAGAATTGAACCAGAATGTCATTGGATTGTTAGCGAAATTAGATTCTGCTTTTTGACAAAGAGAGTTGAGCCTGTTAACACAGTCTGTACTCCACTTTCCCGGCACCCTTAAGGGTTGAGTATCTAAAACCAGGCCATGTCTGACACACTTTCAGCCTTAAGTACAACTCAGAATAGGCATATGTAGGGAGAAAGTTTTGAAAGTAAGTGTTCCTAAAAGGAAGTCATAAAAAGGGCTGTTCTAAATATAAAAGCGACATCGTTTTTTCTTTTTTCTTCCATTCAACATATACTTATTATTCCCTTTGTATTCCACGTTCGCTCTTTTTCGTTACAGATGACCAACCTCAGCCACGAAGTATCCAACTTAACCAAAGAACTTCATGAGATGATTCATTTTCTGCAGACCCATGTGAGCACGTCTCACTATACCTCCTCCATGTCCTCGTATCCCTACGGAATACAAATAGTTTCCAACCCCACCGGCAACGGGACTGCAGGCAATGATTGGCCGACGCAACTGTCCTTCAGCATGCCTCCCAGGCCTCATCTCCACCATGAACCAATCAGTCAACCTGCCAGGAATGTTTGTGGCTGCAGTGGAGTGCCCCCCCAGAGTAGGAGCCCAATCCTGGGCCACAAGGTTGAGATGGAGCACCTTCACCGACCATACAGCCCACGGTCATCATGTTTGCACCAATGCTGCTCTGATAGGGGCATTGCTACTGGTCAGGAACCAGAGACCCAGTGTAGCCCTTTTCAGGCCTCCAGAACAACACCCAACTCTCCCTACATGGCCCACTCACACAACCGGATCGGTATATCTCACCTGAATCTCACATCTAATATTCAGGGATTCCCCGGGACTTGTCAGAGCCCTCAAGCAGATTACCAAGCCTCCTTTCCTGTGGTAAGCAGCTCTCGTCCCCAGTGTTCTCCAGGAAGTCTCAGTCAGTCTCACCCTTCTCTGAACGTGCAGGTCAGCTCTGACCTTGTCCACTCGCAGGGTAGCTCCGCCACACCCATCCATGCCAGCCTCACCCCCACTGGTCCAACTCGGCTTCACACTGCCTTCAGCTCGCTGACTGCCCCAGGGGTCTACACGTCTGTCGGCATCGCACACAATCATACCATCCAGGGCTCTCATAGACAAAACGGCATGGTAGGCTCCAGCTCAGTTCTTAACACCAGCCAGGACCTTCAGCTCAGTGTGCCGGGGCAGGTAGCGGATGCAGACTGCAAAGAGCCTTCCCAGGGTCAAGGGACCCCAGTCAGGACAGATAGTGACGCTGAGCCGCCTCAGGGAACCAGAAGCTTTACTCCGGCAATGAACATCGAGCCGCTCTGGGGCTTGGAGGTAGCACATAAGTAGCATCTCAAATGGGATCACATCAAGGACTCGTAACCTCACTGCTGTGCTTTTATAGCTTGAAAGGCACAGTATGGTAAGCTACTGAACCTTAACTACCAGTGCTGAGGTATTATGATCTTAGAACATAAATATAGTAAGTTAGCATAAGACGTTTGGTCAAATTTTGTTTTAGTAAAGCTTTTGTTGGCGTTGCTATAGGTACAAGCCTTAACACTGCAAATACGCCGCACTGTCGTAATGTATCTTGCATCAATGTTGTTGAGGTCCAATTGTATTCATAATCAGTTCAATATCCTATTTTGCTTGTCCAAGGTTTCTTCCTCCACTTTTATGTACAGCACTAATGTCGTAATTTGAAGGTGTGATTTAAAAATAAAAATTCAGCTATTGTCACCAAATCAATATTTACTTTATCTCACATTGGACCAGTACCGTTGAACAGAAAGCTTACCCATCAGAAACTGTGACCGCAGAGGGCGCTGTTGTGCATCGTGTGCCCGTGCGTGGTAGACAATAGAGGGCGAAGAAGAAGACTTAACCGTTGTATACGTTAATAAGTTACACCTAAGCTGATCAATTACACGTGATTTGTTGTTGTTCCTAAGGAGAAAGACTACACTGCTGGTGACCCGTCTGTAACTTCTGACTGCAAAGAGCAAACATCTCTAAATTCTCTAAGGTTGTTCACAGTGACCAAAAGAACACAGGAAATAACACCTGTGCTATCAGAATAAAGCCTTTACATGTTAGGATGTTAGGGGGCGAGAAACAAATTATATCAGGTGAAAAAAACAGCCTGATTCCATTTGTATCCCTTCTGTAACTTTGCTAGAAAAGGGTAGACATCGTCATATTCTCTCAGGTTGCTCATGGTGACCAAGATACCACAAAACGTAACAATCATAACAGCAGGATAAAGCCTTTGCGTGTTAGGATGTTAGGGGAGGGGATACAAATTATATCGGGTGAAAAAACAGCCTGAAATCATTTGTATCCTCTGTGTAACTTCTGACAAAAAAGTGCAAACATCTTCATATTCTCTCAGGTTGTTCACAGTGACCAACCGAGCTCAACAAATATACAGTTGTGTCCCTGGGCATAGTAACATATGTTTATCTAACAGTAAATATAATATTTGAAGGTACATTTCCTCTGAAATGTTTCTAAACATGGATTTCCAATAATCATATTCTGCTGTAAAGAAATGAAAGAACCAAAGATTGAAAGGACGAATGCATAAGATAGATTACCAGAATACTTGTATATTTATCATGTCATTGCTTCACACTAATCTGGACTCATGTTTTCTTCATTGGAGTCGTCACAGAGCCAGTAGCACAGAGATCACCATATATGACAAGTAGCAGCCATCAGCATTTGTGACCCCACTGTGAGTTCATATTAGTTAACTTCAACATATTAGTTTGGGTAGGTCCTTCACACTTATCTGAACACATTTTCTTCTTAGGAGTCATCACAGAGCCACTACTACAGTGGTCAGCATGTATTATAGGTGCAGTAGCAGTCGTCACTGAAGGTGAATCATGCTTATTGCATAAAATGATCACATTAGTGATCCCAGAAACATTTGCCAACACTTTATGTGGTTTAACGAGAGCTATGACACCTGATACAAACGCTGAGAAGCCACTGGCTCCAGCACATAAACTACAGATCCCAAACCTTTAGCAATTCCGACTATTCAAAGAATGGTATTGGTTACTGCCCCAATGACAATAAGTGGGAGGATCCCGGAAAAAAAATCCACAAATCGGAAGTGAAGGCCGGGGCAGCCGATCTCAGTGACGTTTCGGACAGAAACTAATCGAAGTCAAAATTCTGTATTTTGATACACGGGGGGCATACGAAGAATAAGGACGACTGTGAATTTGTATCTCACAAGCAACGGTGAGGCGTAGATCCTTAATTCTAGTCTGGATTCTTTGTGTTAAATTCAACAAAACCAACCTGTCAACTGACTGTCCGAGTGGTCTCGTAGTACGCCGTTACAGCTAGCCTAGCGAACTAGCCAATGATTCTAGTTGTTTTGCTACAGCACCCGTGTTACTAGAGCTAACTGTTGGTTAATTAGCTAGATAACGAGGCTTATCAATACACTTACATCATCATATACCGACTGAGGGGCTATATTAGAATATCTTTATCGAAGTAGGAAGTGTTACATATAATTATCCATTTCTATCCTACACACAGACATGGCTAACGTTACAGTAGCCGGCAGGTCCAGCTAGCTAGAGCTGTGTACAGTACGTAGACTGTCAGAGCCAGGAAGAATCTTTTGAGTGCAATTACTACTTGCTAGCCTACAGTAATGTACTGTCGCCTCCACCTACCGAAATGTATGTGGGAAGTCATCCTTTGACTTGCTGAACAGCACATATTGAATTATTTCAACCTATTTCAATAACGTATTAGTAATTTCGTGCTGTCTTAATGCACCTCGGTAGTATGTAGCAAGCATTACTTGCTAAACCAAATAGCCAGAGCTAGCTAGCTAAATTGAAAGCTTGCTCGGACGTTTAATTGGTTTGCCACCCAACGAAATGATTTAAGGTCTAGTCAGCTGGCGATTGTGTAGTGGCTATAAATTAATGCATGTCTGTGCCATTCATCTAACTTGACTCTACAGATCTTGATCAGTGCGCGGCAAACGCGGTTAATAAGAGTTTGACTCAGCTCCCAAGTTCAGATGGTTAATCAGCTAGCCTGTTGGCTAGATGATGGTACATCGACTGTAGTACTTCGTGGCAGCAGGCTCAAGTCTTGCATGTTCACGTTATATTTTTAATAAGGTTGTCCATGCAGTTAGCCTCCTGTAGTAAAGCGTGGTTGTTTCGATGTAGCCAAAAGAACAGGTGTGTTTTTTTTGTGATTAAGCTAGTTGAACTTAACTGGTCTGAAAGTTTCCTGTGCCTGCAGCGGTAGATGTACAGGCATGAGGAAGTTGGACACTTGTGGTTATGTTGGTAAATTTGCCAGCTAGCTAGATCGACGTGCCTTGTGCACTTTGCTGTGCAATTTACAGTTTTATTGGACCTTTGAGACGGATTCTTTGTCACTTGTCTCGTCAAAGCTGCTTCCATGTCAAGAATGGGACCCACCCCACTTCTTAAGTACAATGTGGTACATGAAATATACAAGTAGACTAACTGAATATACCATCTATATGCGCATGTCGATGCATGTTTGAAACTTAAACATACAATCACGCACCGCTTCCTTTTGCTTAGTCAGGGTCGTTTTGGTTGTGACGACTCCACCCAAGCCAGCCTACATTCTTTATCTCTGCTGCAAGGATCACAGCGTGAAAGGCAGTTATCAGAAGGCACAAACTTCAGGGGAGAAGTTATGGTTGAGGGGAAGCTGTGTGTTCACAATGAACTCTGCTGGGAAATGTCCCTGACTATTACGCTAAATGTAATTGGACACAGGTTGTGTTGACCACACACAAACTACAGAAATATAACATGGCAACTGTTTTCATGGCCATGTTTACAAAGCAAACATCATTTGAATAACTTCTTAGTTGTTACGGGGATAAACATAATTGAGTTGAGCTTCTCACAATTCCTGTTTTTCTTTTTCATGTCAACGGGCTGAGGCCTGCTTGCTTGCTGAGAAGAGCTGTATGACTGGCGACAATATGCATTTTACCTGCGTCGTACGTTTTGTAAGGCTCTTTATGAATGCATTTGTCATTGGTTGAACCCAGTGTGAAAGAGGTCTGAGAGTCCTTTTGAAATGACTGGATCACTGATATAGACCCAAACATGAGGCACGACAGTCAGTAAAGGGACACTAAGAAAATGACTGTCAATGTTTTCATGTAACTACTTGTTTCTAGGCAGGTAAAATAAAGTCTGCGTGGCTTGTGTACATGATGTACAGGAATTTATGACTAATAGGGTGCCGAGTTGGAAGTATGAGTCTGTGCATGTTGCCAACATATTGCATTCATATGTTCTAAGGATCGTCTGTGCGGTGCTTTTCTTTTGCATCTTTGCTAAGTGCTTGGATATCATCCTGACAGGAGCTGTATGAATATTTCACAATCGCACTCTCTTGCCTCCTTCTCGTTCCCCTCCTCCTGTAACCTGTCTGTCTCTCTGCCTGCCTGCCTGCCTGTCTGTCTGCCTCCTGCTGACCCACTTTGCCAGGGTTCCAGGGCCCATTAGAGAGGGTCATTAAAGCAAGCCGCTGTTTCAGACGCATGTCTGTCTCACACATCAACCCCAGCATGCCCAGACCTGAGCTATCCATCCCTGCCTAACCATCAGGCTCCTCCGTGTTAACCCTTCATGGGATTGATGAAAATCAGTCAGGGAAAGGAGAGGAGAATACAGTAGAGTTTTCAGCAAGTGCTCATCAATGATGCAAACGTATTTTGAAAAGTAAAATAATACGTTTTACATTTCAAAACGTTTGGTAGAAAATATCTTTTATAAACCTCTCAGAACCTTTTTTTTTTCCCCTGAAGCATTTCTAAAATCTTAAGAAAACTATTTTACCACAGCCACACCAAGAATTGTGTTGACTAAAATCTTATCTTGGACTGTAAACAGAAGATGCTTTCTTCAGTGTACAGTCAGTACCAGCAAACACTGCACTGTTTGATTATCTAGTGTCTCCTATCCGTCTTCCCACTCTTTATTCCCCTTGTTTCTTGTGTAGTCATCATCATCATCCTGGTGCTGTGGACTGTTCTCTCCCTTGTGTTGTCATGCCTTGTTTTTATGGCGTAGTGCTAGTGCTCAGAGCCTGCTGACCACAGCCTTTATGCCTTTTGTTTGTTCGGTCGGTCAAAACTGTCAGTCACGCTTGCTGTTCCCGCTGGAAGCCCCAGAGGTAAGGGTCAGGCATATCTAGTTAAAAATTGCCTAAAAATATTTGTCCTAGAATTATTTCCATTCGTCGTTCGAACGAACGGTTTATTTTTGAGAAGGGCCGTTGGCTTCCCAGAAATGGTCAAGTCGTTTGCACATTTCTCTTGGTCCTCCTGCCATGTTGGCAGCTTCCTCACGTAGGAGGCCGAGTGGAAGAAGGTGAAACCTCAGCGTTCTCATTGGTACTCCCATGAATAACAGCCTGTTGACCCATTGAATAGAGAGGTTGTTTCGCCCTCCGCGCTCTCTGTGGTCCGTGGAGGAATCCTTCAGAGCGCAGGCCTATATGTCGGCAGTCGTCCAGGTCAGGGCTTTTGATGTCTTCTGGTCTGTGGGGCCTATATCCTCCCAGGCAGGGTTAGGCTTCTCACCCACCAATGTGATCTCCTATCACATGCTGGAGATTAGGCCCAGAGCAGGCTGGGGCAGAGGGCCATTTGGCTAAGATACCCCTTTCTAGTCAGCCTCTCTCCTGGCTCCTGGTCAGCCTGACTCTCTCTCTCTCTCTCTCTCTCTCTCTCTCTCTCTCTCTCTCTCTCTCTCCAGCATCGTCTTTGATGATCTTTGATCTTTTATTTCCTTTTCCTGTAAGAGTGACCCTGTTTAGTGACTTTAAATGTTTTCTCATCATCGCAGTCATTTTCACTGTCGTCTCTTGTTAAACTTTGGCTTGCTCTGCTGTTCTTATCCAATGTATTTTTAATCGAACCCTAATTCAGTGCACGATATTAAACCTAAAGATCCATAAAACCTGTGGCCCAAACGATCAATCTAGTTCAAGTCTGTATTTGAGCCGTGAAAATAGATAAGACGACTCTTGCCTTCACTTCTGGCTGCGAGCAGAGTAGCATTTCCTGTCCCTCCAGCTGAGTCAAAGCAGGCCCTCTTGACCACAAAAAGCTTGTTTCGTAGACGTTTTAGAACTATTAGACTGAACTGTCGGCCTTAGTTTGGCCGAAATGAAAAGGTATGTCATGATAATGAAACGAACGATGCAAAGTTTGATGTAGCTTGGAGACGTGGTGAGGCCTGTGATGCATAAGAGGGCCAACAGTGTGTTTCTCTTATGGAGACTTGCACATTTCAATGTCATTCTTAGGTCTGCGTGTGGTCTTGGACATTTTTGAAACATGCCTTGGTATGGATGCTTAGCTAAAACGCTGTCTCTTTCTAAAGCACACATAATAGCTGGTTATGTACAGTCATCGTGTGCGTGTGGAAGACTAGTGCTGCATTAGGTTGGATGATAAAAGGTTATGTCCACTATCAGTTCATGTTCTTTGGATGAATTTAAATGTAGTTCAGTAAATAGCTTCTGTCTTTGAGAATAATTTTAGTTTCAGTTAGACACTGATCACATGAGGCTGAGTAGGCATCCGTTTGATAACACCATGAAAGCCGATGTCTGAGAAATATCATAATAATAATGATGTTTGTTAATAATACTCTTCTACTTGTATTGCACAATTGGCTATTGTTTACAGGTACTGTAGTGAAACCCTAACATTGCCCCGCATCCTTTCAGGTCTTCAAGGGGAAGAGCCCTACCTTTTGGCCTCCTCAGTGTCCAGCTTCACCCAGCCTGCCTCAGCCTCCCCCCTGGCCCATCTCCAGCCTCCTCTCCAGCCCCTTCCACAAACCTCCCTCAGGCCTGTACATCCACCCGCAGCTGCCCCCCCCCACCTCTTGTCTTCGTCGAGCCGTCGGATCAGCACCATGGCAGGTCGAGGAGGACCGGCGCGGACCAACGGCGCCGCTGCGAGCAGCAAGATCTGCCAGTTCAAGCTGGTGCTGCTGGGAGAGTCAGCAGTGGGAAAGTCTAGTCTGGTGCTGCGTTTTGTAAAAGGCCAGTTTCACGAGTACCAGGAGAGCACCATCGGAGGTAAGCGCCCCCCCCATGTCTTGTCTGTAGTGAACCGCTAGCTTAAACCTGAGCGGCCCCCCCATGTATCGTCTGTAGTGAACCGCTAGCTTAAACCTGAGCGGCCCCCCCATGTATCGTCTGTAGCTTAAATCTGTCTGAAGTTTTTTCCCCAAATATATTTCTCATCTCTGCTGTATTTCTTTTTTTGTTGTATTGTTTTTTTCTTTTTTATCAAGAAGGATCAGGGGTGAGAAAGATATAGCCTTAATTGGGCTGATGGAATGTGTTCATTGTGGATCTGTGGCAGAGCCTCCTTGGCAGGTCTCTGGGATCACTCTGCAGCAGAAGCTGATCATCAGACCCTCATGTGTAGTCTGGTCTGTCCTAATGCCAGTAGGAGTGGACCATTGGGTTCTGATTTAACCCCAAAGATATCTAACCAACGGTTCTTGGTTTTTTAGGTTTTGAAACTGGCCTTTCGTGTCTGACACGTTTTTTTTTGTACATGTGCTTGGCCTGGAGGAAGCTGAGGATTGGAGGTCACTTTAGACAGGAAGGAAGTGAACCAACAATGAGGTTTCCTGAACATGCTGTGCTAATAACATATGCACACCAATCCAATTATTTTTCTGGGTGAGGTTTAAAAGTGCCTGTCGTGTTTATTATGACATATAAAGGTTATAACTGCAAGGATTAGGCCAGATTGCTAATGTGTAACTACTCTGTGCTTCTCTCAGTGTTCACTGGACAGCTAGATGTGCTGTATGAAAACGGTCAAGGAAATGTAAACTGCCACTAGGATCTGATTTCAGGGAGCCTTCCCACCTTCTGTGGAGGCATTTCCTCTTCATACCGCATGGAGCATATCCTGATGTATCCTGGCTTATCTTAGCTGTAGGGACAGGATGCTTGATGCTTACTCTAGCCAATGACTTGCCACGAGTCAGCGTTTTTTTGGGGGGGTGGGGGGTAAACCTGTTGTCAGCTGCCTGGTCAAAGATCAACAGGCTTAAAGAATGCTGGATCATGAGTGCACTTTTTTCGTCTGTCATGTGACACAATGGCTTGAATAAGCAGACCCTCTCCTGTGTCATGCTTCGTGGATCTCTCTCTCAGGCTCTCTCTCTCTCTCTCTCTCCCTCCCTCCCTCTCTCTCTCTCTCTCTCTCAGGCCCTCTCTCTCTCTCAGGCTCTCTCTCCCCCTTTCTTTTTTCTGCCTTTTCTAATGTACATTGATTGTCTAAGCTCAACGTGAAAATGTTGTTCATATTCAACACTGTCCTCAAAAACATTTCTTTTACAAGCTCAGGCTTTCAAGATTTTCGCAAGGCTATAAATAATATGATTTGTCTTACACACGTCTTCTTGAGTTAGGATTTTGATTGGATTCGCTTTCAAAATGGAGCCTACTGAGCTGCAACAAAATGTTGAGGTTGTGCAATCGACAGTGTAATAAGCCTCCTGTTGTGTCTTCTCCCTAGCTGCCTTCCTCACACAGACGGTCTGTTTGGACGACACAACGGTGAAGTTTGAGATCTGGGACACGGCAGGGCAGGAACGCTACCACAGTCTGGCCCCCATGTACTACAGAGGAGCCCAGGCTGCCATCGTGGTCTACGACATCACCAACACAGTGAGTGATGAGACGTGGGCGTGGCCTGAGCGCCATGCTGAGACACACCTTCGTAAGACACGCCTTCCTAAGACACGCCTTCCTAAGACACGCCTTTCTTCTGCCTAACCCTCGATGCTCCCCACCCAGGTTGATGATTAGTTGAAAACTCGAGTGGCGACAGACCTTTGCTCTTCCTGCTGACCTTACTTATACGAGACATGGGAAACATCGATATGAAAGTTCATGAAAGCAACATGAACCAAAATGTTTCACTTATTTTCCACCACTTCAATATTTACATTTGAGAGAGGGGGATGCATACATTCACGGATGCAAATATAATTAATTTAATTAATAATTATATTATTGCTGTATTTCCATACATTGGAGTATTACCTTCACAAACATATTGTTGTTGTATTTGAAAATACAGGTGTTGTTTCAATATGGTGATTAAAGTAGAACATAAGCATGTAGCAGTCTCTGCAGTAGCCTCCACATTGTACTGGTGTCAAGCTTATATTTGTAGTTGTATATCCATATATATAGATATATATCTATATAGATATCTTCTCATTTTATATATAGATATCTATAATATATAGATATCTATATATGTAATGAGAGGACAGGCAATATATATGTGGTTCTTTTTAAGAGGCTTTGTGGTTAACCCAGCGGTGTAACATTGTCTGCTCAGGACACATTCACACGTGCAAAGAACTGGGTAAAGGAGCTCCAGCGACAAGCCAGCCCCAACATCGTCATCGCGCTGGCTGGGAACAAAGCTGATCTAGCCAACAAAAGAGCAGTGGATTTCCAGGTACAGAGGAATGAACCCCCTTCAAAATAGCTGCTATCCATGGCAGAGTCAATGGTGCTTTCATAATAGTATCAAAACACTTGTGTCTTCGGATGATGATCATCCCAGTAGGGTTGTATGTTAAACAATCTGATCGATCTCCCCGAATCTGTCGTTGATTGTTGACAGGAAGCACAAGCATACGCAGATGACAACAGTTTGCTCTTCATGGAGACCTCAGCCAAGACTGCGATGAACGTCAATGAGATATTTATGGCCATCGGTAAGTGCAACACAGCGCACTGTCTTTTTGTGTGCATGCGTGTGTGCTTGCGTGTGCGCGCGTACGTTTATTTCCCTGAACAAAGAAGAGGATCAATGTTGTGTATCTCTACCCTCATTAGCCAAGAAGCTTCCCAAGAATGAGCCCCAGGGAGGAGCGGGAGCCGGTGGCCGGGCCAGAGGCGTGGACCTGCAGGAGGCTGCTCCACAGGGCCGGAGTGGTCAGTGCTGTGGGGGTGGGAACTAACTAGCACACCAAAGCCAACTGAAGAAACTCATCAACCAACCTGCAGTATCAACCAAGCAGACCAGACATCAACCAGCTGGTATACACACCCGACGGTCTGACCAATTACCAAGCACCAATCAACGAAGAAAGAAACCTACCCGCTGGCCAATCCATTGTCAGTCCAAGCCTGCGGTTTCAGCCAATAATCAGACCAACAGACAAACAAAGCATTTGACCTACATGAAGATACCCATTTTGAACTCTGCAGGGCATTGCAACCCATTATATTTCCAACAATGGACATTTGGTGGTGACACAATAAAACGACACAACAGGCAGGAAAGAATTAAAGAAGAAAAGATTGGTGAGGATCGATCGCACTTAATCGGGCCAGCTGCTCGACTTTTTCCTCTGTATTTCTGTAAAGAAAATAAAAAAAATCTGACGTAACTGGGAGGAATATTACCAGGCTGCTGGCACTCTCCTTTTCCTCCCGCTCCATTTCCCCGTCTCCTTGTCACTTTATGTACCATAATACTACAGTATTTTGTATCATGTCTCCTCCCACTGTTCAAACTCTAACCCGGCTCAGTTTGGTGGTGGATGGTGGTAGCAACTCGCATTCGTTTTCTCTCCAGCCCCTCATCAGTCATTTGGGATTTAGGAACAGAGAGGGTTCAACCCAAGAAGGAGTTATGAGAATGGACAGTTTATTTCCTTCCAGAAATAGCAGTTATGTAGATGAATTATTAAATTGTTATTGTTGTTATTACTATTGTCATTATCACTTCTTTTGGCACACATTTTACAGTATGATTTAAAAGGTTAGACCACCTAAGGTTTTCTTAATCTATATCCAACCGTATTCAGAGTCCATTATTAACAATGTCACCAATCAGTCGTTTTAGCATTGTCATATCTCAAAATCATCCATGTACAATGAAAAGTAAAAAAAGAAATAAAAACATAAGGTGGATCAAGATTTTTCTTGACCAAAATCACCAGTTTATGTATTAAAGACATGTTGCTGTATTTGTATCATTTTCAGCAAAAAAATATATATATAACCAATCAGTAGCTATTGTGAATTCAATACCTTCCCAATCTCTAAGAAATTTTGTCACCCCCAATTATTTTGTGATGGAAAGATTTTTTTTTATTTGTGTATGACTTTTTGTTGTGAAAATCTCTGGTATTGAGTGCACAGGTTCTGTCTCGTCATCTCTGTAAATTCATATGTTTTCAGTTTCTCTCATGTTTTCTTTTCTTTTTTTAAACTTTTCGTATCAGGAAGGGATTCATTGGACCAGTGTTGCCTGCTCTGTTATGACATCAATGACTAGCACAACGAAACAGCTGCGGTTGCTGTGAAGTGGGGACATATGGGGGGCGGGGCAAGGCGAAGAGTACAGAGACAAGTGCCTCTGTACTCTTTAGGCAAGGGTAGAGAACGTTAAAAAAAATGTAATTTTACCAATAAATGACGGGGAAGGTAATTCGTTGCCTGTCTGTCCTCTCATTTGGAATCAACAAAAAATAAATGTTTTTTCTTGAGACCAGAGAATAACTCTTGAAAACCCTGAAAATAACGCATAAAATTTGTAAATACATCTCTTGTACTCATTAAGACATGTTTGAACAACATCATCTCTTAATATGTTGACGTTGAAAAGACTGCCGCTTACTTTCAGAGCCACACTACAATACCCATACTGCCTTGCTTACATATTAGAGGGGAGAGGTGAGCGACCCGAGTAAGAGAGGAGTCTGGAACTATAGAACGGCCCGTGCAAGCGTGGTCTGCTGCTTTCGATATGTCGGATCCGGCAGTGCAAACCTTGCAACCGCGGCTGCTTCAAGCCCAAACTAGTGGATCTGCCACTGCTACGGTGGGGTCTGCATCAGGAAATACTAGTGACCCTGTCAGACCCGGTCTCAGCCAACAACAACGTGCGAGTCAGAAGAAAGCTCAAGTCCGTGCTTTCCCACGGGCGAAAAAGCTTGAAAAACTCGGCGTTTTCTCCGCTTGCAAGGTAATGGCTAAGCTAGCTAGCTTAGTTCAAAACAAAGCTGCAGGCAACGATTGGTCTGCTGGCTTAATTGCTGTCCTAGCCCCTGAAAATATACCAAAACTAGATGACTACCATTATGCTTCAGTCAGACTAGCTAGTTAGCTATCAGTCGTTAGCAAACAAACCCAACAATTTTATATGATCGTAGTAGCCTGCTATCAAGTTAGCTAGCTAGCTTACACATAGCACTCATCATTGTAGCTAACTGGGAACTCCGCCGAACCTTACACCAGTTTGTTAATAATAGCCTACTGTCATCAGTCCTATTAAATGTGACTTATTGGTGTTATTGTACTTGATGTGTTGTTGATAAGAAAGCGAATGACAACCATCAATGAACCACTTTGGCCCATTGTAGCCACCTATCTAAACACTGCGTCAACACATATGACAATCCCTGTTCTCAGGCTAGTGACACATGTAAGTGCAATGGCTGGAAGAATCCCCATCCTCCATCAGCCACCCGAATGGACCTGCAGCAGCAAGCGGCGAGCCTGAGCGAGTCCTGTCGCAGTTGTGGACATGATCTGGGTACTGAACTGTACACCTGATATAAGGCCACCTTTTATACACACTGTCAGTTGTCCAGCATTAACACCACACAAACAAGAGGGACCATGTCTCTTTTACTTTAGTCTGTTCTAGAGATGACTGTTAATGACCTGTCACTCTCGCTGCTTCTCTGTCCGGGTAGCGGACCATGTGTCCCATCTGGAGAACGTTTCGGAGGAGGAGATCAACAGGCTTCTGGGGATGGTTGTGGATGTGGAGAATCTCTTCATGTCTGTTCACAAAGAGGAGGACACAGACACCAAGCAGGTGTACTTCTACCTCTTCAAGGTATCCGCCGTCCTCCCAGACAAACGACACAAAACGACAGACGTTAACGCGCATTTGACGTTGTTCGCCTGGTTGTCTTAAAGTTCTTGTGTTGTTCTCCTTGCTAGCTGTTGAGGAAATGCATCTTGCAGATGAGCCAACCCCTAGTAGAAGGGTCACTGGGAAGCCCCCCATTTGAGAAGCCCAACATAGAGCAGGTAAATGCGTACGGTTGTACTTTCGTTAGCCATTTACTACTATGCTAATCCGTATTAGCATGCTACACGTTGAAAGCCACATTGTTTGATGGTATGATTGCTACGTTTTTTTTTTTTTTTGCATTTTTGTGTGTGTTTTTTTCTAAGTTATGTTTTTGTTTTTGTTTCTGAAGGGAGTGTTGAACTTTGTTCAGTACAAGTTCAGCCACCTGGCTCCAAAAGAGAGGCAGACCATGTTTGAGCTCTCCAAGATGTTCCTCTTGTGCCTCAACTACTGGAAGCTGGAGACGCCCACACAGTTTCGCCAGCGCTCCCAGAAGGACGATGGCACTGCCTATAAAGTTGACTACACCAGGTGTGTATGTGTTTTCGGGAAACTCCTCAGCAGATGTTTGCAATAGCGCTATCCAAGGATTACTCATGAATATGTCACTGTAGCTGTTGCTCTTTTTCTGAGTGGATGTGTTTCTTATGTTTGTGTATTAGGTGGCTGTGTTACTGCCATGTCCCCCAGAGTAATGACAGCCTGCCCCGCTATGAGACCACTCAGGTGTTCGGCCGCAGCCTCCTCAAGTCCATCTTCACAGTGACACGGCGTCAGCTCCTGGAGAAGTTCAGAGTGGAGAAAGACAAGCTCCTGCCCGAGAAACGCACTCTCATCCTCACGCATTTTCCCAAGTCGGTGCAACCAGTCTGTCTACATTTCCACCACAGCTCCCATGTGTCCGCCCACGTAAAACGGGAGGAATCTTGAGATGGGTGATAGATGGGTGTGGTTGTATGTTGCAGATTCCTGTCCATGCTGGAGGAGGAAATTTATGGAGAGAATTCTCCCATATGGGAGGCAGACTTTACCATGCCTGCTTCAGACGGAGCACAGCTGGGCCACCAGACAGGTAAGAGGGAGGGGTTGACCCTGGGTCACCTGCTCCAAGGGCTTGACCATGTTAAGATGCAGAAACCTGTTGCTAGCTGAGCTCTGCTGCATTCAGTTTGTTGCTACGCATCTTGTATCTGTTCCTGAGCACATATGTAAATCATTCATTTTCTGACTACCTCTGCTCTGGGTTTCCCCCACCATTGTAGTGATCAGCCCAGCTGCAGTGTCTGGCTCGCCCTCCTTTACCAAGGGTACAAGCAGTGTCTCCTCGCTGGGCAGCTTGGGGCTGGAAGTAGGGGCTGCAGAGCCCTCCACAGGTCAGGGGCTCACTTTCTACTTGTGTTCTTAGTATGTTCCTGTTCTTCTAGTCAGTGCCTATTGTGATTGGCACCCACACGTCTCTCGTCTATTTCAGGAGAGAAGAGGAAGTTGCCCGAAGCTCTGACCTTAGAGGACGCCAAGCGTATCCGGGTCATGGGCGACATTCCCATGGAGCTGGTGAATGAGGTCATGATGACCATCACTGACCCAGCGGCCATGTTGGGGCCGGAGGTGAGATCTGTTCAACTCCTCATAGTTTCTCTGGTCAGACATGAGAGTTGACGGAGGCACTTAGAGCCACAGCATTTTGTGAAGGTGATGTCAAGCTGTCACTTATCTTATATGCGTCTCCAGACGAACCTGCTGACTCCTAACGCTGCCCGTGATGAGACTGCCAGACTGGAGGAGAGGCGGGGCATCATCGAGTTCCATGTCATTGGGAACTCACTTTCCCAGAAGTCCAACAAAAAGATCCTGATGTGGCTGGTGGGCCTTCAAAATGTCTTTTCCCACCAGCTACCCCGGATGCCTAAAGAGTACATCACACGGCTGGTGTTTGACCCGTGAGTAGTCATTTCACCAAACTACCACTCTGCGCACGCCTCCCTCTCGTGTCTTATCTCTTTGTTGACCGATTCAATCTTGCTTCTCATCCCATGTTCCCAGGAAGCACAAGACTCTGGCTCTCATTAAAGATGGCCGTGTGATAGGGGGCATTTGTTTCAGGATGTTCCCCACCCAAGGCTTCACAGAAATAGTCTTCTGTGCCGTCACATCCAATGAGCAAGTCAAGGTATTCACTAATGAATAGGAATGAAGTCGTTTTATGTGTTGTATGTTTGTAACTGGATGCGTAAGACTTGTTGGGTTTTTTTCTTTTTTCTTCTTCTCGGGACTTGATTCCTAACATGTCAGGGCTATGGAACACATCTGATGAACCATCTGAAGGAGTACCACATCAAACACAGCATTCTCTACTTCCTTACATACGCCGACGAGTACGCTATTGGCTACTTCAAGAAACAGGTACCGCGTAGCACAGACGTGTATTGTTTTAAATACTTTTTCTTTTAACATTCCCCATCTTGTCCCTCTAACTACCTTTCTTGTCTTCTCAGGGTTTTTCCAAAGACATAAAAGTGCCCAAGACTCGTTACCTTGGTTACATCAAGGACTACGAGGGGGCTACTCTCATGGAGTGTGAACTGAACCCCAGGATCCCCTACACAGAGCTCTCCCACATCATCAAGAGACAGAAAGAGGTAAGCTCATACCTCTGTAACTTTCCTCTCCTGCGGGTGCATTCGTCCGTTGTCAGATTATTGGGAATATGACGTCGTGATGTTCCTGTCTGTGACAGATCATTAAGAAGCTTATAGAGAGGAAACAGAGCCAGATCAGGAAAGTGTATCCTGGCCTCACCTGCTTCAAGGAGGGGGTACGGCAAATCCCAGTGGAGAGCATCCCAGGCATTCGTAAGCGGCTTTTTGTCTGTGGGCACAGTGGCCCATCTTGGAAGATCTCTATGGCTTGGAATGAATTGCGTCCCTCATTTAAATGTTCTTTATTTCTAGGAGAGACGGGCTGGAAGCCAAGTGGAAAGGAGAAAGGGTGAGCTCAAAGCTTTTGTTTAGGGAGGGACGTTTCATGTCGGCGCTGGAGTGATACGTAATAGTCCCATCTTGAAGGTCATTAAAGCCATATCCATGTCTTATAGGAAAGAGCTGAAGGATCCTGACCTGCTGTATAACATGCTGAAGAACCTCCTTGCCCAGATCAAGGTAAGATGCCACCTGATAGGCTGCTGCAGGAGACCACGCCCCCTTTATTAAGCCCCTGTCGTGTGTCTTCCCCAGACTCATCCAGACTCTTGGCCCTTCATGGAACCAGTGAAGAAGTCAGAGGCTCCAGACTACTATGAGATCATCCGCTTCCCCATCGGTGAGGAGGGGATCGTTTCAGGGTTGTACGCTGTCTGTCTAAACATCGTAGTATCGCCTGCGTTGTGCTAATAAATACTATGCCACTCTGAACATCGCATTGAAATCAAGCCAGCTCTGACACCTGTTGTCCTCTGTGCTGGCGCTCCCCTCCAGACCTGAAGACCATGACGGAGAGACTGAAGAACAGATACTACGTGACCAAGAAACTCTTCATCGCGGACCTGCAGCGCATCATCACCAACTGCCGCGAGTACAACCCCCCAGACAGCGAGTACTGCAAGTGTGCCAACACCCTGGAGAAGTTCTTCTACTTCAAGCTGAAAGACGGAGGCCTGATCGAGAAGTGATTCCAGAGGGGCGTGGGCTGCCGTGAGCAGCTCTGTTGAGGAGCAGTAGGCACATGCGTCTCGCTCTCTCGCCCACTCTGTCTGGCTCGCTCAATCGCTCTCTTACACACATTCAGAGCAGACACATGGGAACATTACTAGCCATTCTCAACTTTAATCTCATGGAGTTACTGAGTGTGTGCGTGTCTGGGAGGACGATTATGTATGTTATTGATGATTGAAGGGATAATGTGGTTTAGGAGACAGCGTTCCAGAAGAAAAATGGTGGTGTTTGCCAGTAAGTGTCAAAATGTTTTTGTCCACCCTCTCCGTTCTGTACCGCTTTCAGTTTTGCCCCTTTCCACTTCACTCACTCTCGGCGTGGTCATTAGCTCAGTTTACAAAAGTCAATTTAGGACTAAGACTGAATGCAAATTGCTAATTGCAATTGATGTACCAAACTGACTGGTTCCATTGTAGTTTAAGTCATCAAAAGTAGATTTCTTCCTTTTCATGCGAGTTATCCACAAGTTGCAGGGCAGCCTTTTGCCCGGGGCTGTTTCACCGTTAGTAGAGGGTACTGGCGTTACTTCAGCACGACAAGACGGAGCGACCATAGTTCCTTAATAAAGACAGAAGAGTTCTTTATTTAGGTTATAATTGTTACTTTCACAGAATACTGGATCTAAGGACCTAAGCCGCTGTTGCCTTCCGTTACTGACATACACTTGAAAAGAGGCCAATGGACTTCGAAGGTATTACTGCGAAGAGCCTTTGAGAAAGAGCGTAGCCAGCTCCTATTAGGCCTCCCCACAGCCAGACAGCTCCAGAATCCACAGTCATATTTGTGCAGTGGTAATGATTAGAGAGCTACAGTAAAACTCGTACTGTAATTTAAATGTTAGATTCACTTTGCTTTCGTAAGTATTGGCCAGTATACTTTGTTTTTAACGATATTAGATGTACAGGGGATCAAATATAGGTCGTAGAAGGCGCGGATTCAAGTATTTATTTTTTTCTGATGGTTCTAAATTCCCCAACTAGTGAGATTCAAACGGGACTGAAAAACAAGATTTCTACGTCCCCTGGCTGTTCCGCCCGCCCAGTGGTTCCTCCTGGTTCACCATGTCCATCTGCCGGTTGTGTTGTTGCTAGTCTTCACGCACAAAACGTTTCGGGTTGTGTTTCTACACTTCATATTCACAGGTCATCGCGGCATGGTGGAGATCGATGTATTCATACATACAGATATATTTGATTTTAAATGGCCATGGCTAATGCCACACAACGTATAACAATTAGGTCTGTGATTGTATTCTTCATCAGAAGCCTTGTCCGTTGTTACCTGTCAGGCGTTAATGGGAAGTGACTTGTCTGTAGCGACTGAGTCTGCTAGCTGAGTGTCTACGGATCTCCGTGTGTATGTGTGTGTCTGTGTGCTCATTTTGTACTTGAATCATGACTTGCTTCGAGCAACTGAAGCGATGTCATTGTTGCGTTATTCAGGGTCGTCAGTTATGTGTCCCTCTATCTACCTATGCTGCATTTAAAACCTAAAATATGGACGATGTTATGACTGAGAACTGCTACAGTTTCATTAGTTCTGGTTTGAAAGCTTACTGTAATATTGTTAATTGAAATAAAGATCTTTTATAATAAAATAATTGTTCTCATGTTCGCTGTGTTTACATTCAATCGCACCTACTTTATCAAGTGCTTCAACAACAGGGGGCAGATTTGAGCAATTTTTGAGAAAGATGTGTACACGTTTGTTTCAAAGGGTAGTTTAGATACCTTCCTTGATGACTAGTTGGAAAATCCCTCTGTCACAGCGTTTAGGTTTTGTTTTCCTGTGAAAGGAAGCCAGTAAGAAAATAATAGGGCCCCCCTACAGGGCTGCTAGGGGGGTGTCGCTGCCAAAGCTGGCTGCCAGATGAACTGAAATATTGCCTTTGTGAATAGTTTGTAAATACTCAATGACAACTTCTACAAGTGCAACCTAGATATTGTTATTGACGAAAAATCTATACAACGTATTTGTAGCAGCCACAAATCTAGATAGTGTCACTTCCAAGTGCTCCGTTTTGGTTGTCCTTTTAGAACCTCCTTAAAAAGGGCTCTCTTTCGGCTGTGATCCGTAAGACTTTCGCTTTCGTTTTTCTGTATGGGTGTCAGATAGGGTTCGGTTAAATGAACAAGACTAAGTCCGCCGTCCTTAATGCTAGGCAGCAGAAGGCAGCGTGTAACATCAGCTCTTGAGTCTAAGCAACTCTGTCAGATACACCTGCTGGGCTGATATACTAACTCTTGCTTACAGTCAGCTTCTCTCTCTGTAGTTCCAGCAGTACAAGGAGCAAGTGTTCCAATAGGATGGCAGATTGCGGCCTTTATGACTACCAGGAGGAAGTTGTCCAGAAGGCCCTTCAGGGGGAGAACATCATCATCTGGCTTCCCACCGGCGGAGGAAAGACCCGTGCTGCCGTCTATGTGGTGAGGAGACATCTGGAGACCGTCCCAAGAGCCAAGGTGGCTGTCCTGGTCAATAAGGTACGTCTGCTTGAATAAGGAACCGTGCGGTTCCGTATGGTTCTCGTGAAACAACAAACTGCTTTCTGATATGAGAAGGATTTTGTACAGGTTGCCTGTCTGTTCCCCCCCCCCCCCCCCCTAATGTTGACCTAAAGGAGTGCTGATATTGACTCCTGATGTTTCCCCTCGACCTGCTGCGTGTTCTACAGGTTCATCTGGTGGACCAGCATTACACCAAAGAGTTCGCCCCCCACCTGAGCCGGGATTGCAAGGTGGTGCCTATTAGCGGAGACAGCGACGAGAAGGACTTTTTTGGCAGAGTGGTTAAGGACTCAGACCTGATCATCTGCACAGCCCAGATCCTTGAGAACGCCCTCATCAACACGGAGGATGACAAACATGTTGAGCTTACAGGTCACATCAATAACCACTAGATTCCGTCTAATTGTTAAATCAGTATTAAGTCAGATTCTGCCATTCATGTGTCTGAAGATGTCTTGAGGTGGACAGTTTAGGAACTGTGAAATGAATCTTGTTGCATACTGACTGATTTGCTATTGCCAGTGACACCAAGGCATTGTTTGGTTCCAGAAGCCTTTTTCTTTACACTGATACCCAGTACATGACAGTAGGCATGGCTCTCATCCCACCACAGACTTCACCCTACTGGTCATCGACGAGTGCCACCACACGCACAAGGAGGGGGTGTACAACACGATCATGCATCGCTACGTGGAGAAGAAGCTTATGGGCGAGAGGAATCTGCCTCAGGTGCTTGGCCTCACGGCCTCTCCTGGAACAGGGAAGGCTAAAACCCTGGATGGAGCAGTGAAACATGTATTACAGGTCAGTAGGTCTGTCTGTCTGTCTCTTTCTGTGTTTCTGTCTGTGTCTGTCTGTGGCGTCTGTCGGCTTGTCTGGCAGTCTGTCTGTCCGTCTGTCTGTGCCTGTCTGTATATGTCTGCCAGGGTCTGTTGGCTTGTCTGTCTGTCTGTCTGTCTGTCTGTCTGTCTGTCTGTCTGTCTGTCTGCCAGTCAGCTTGTCTGACAGTCTGTCTCTCTCTCCTAGATCTGTGCGAACCTGGACTCAGTCATCGTTTCAGCCGAGATCCATGCCTCAGAGCTTAAGAAGAAGGTTCCCAGACCAAGGAAGAGGTTTGACATTGTCGACAAGAGGCCCATGGTGAGCCAATCATGTCCATCTAGCTGCAGTTTCTTCTTCTTCTTCTTCTGTCTGAACGTTATTTGAACAGTGAGTTAAACAGCACAGTGTTGTGGTTTGACCTCAGGATCCCTTTGGAGACCACCTGAAGTGGATGATGCAGCTTATTCACGACTACATGAATCTGGGGCCAGACACCCAGCTGAGGGAGGTAGGCACACAGGAGTACGAGGCAGACGTGGTTCTTCTGGAGCAGAAGGGTGAGTGGTCCTCCTCTCTGTGCATTCAACCATCCTCGCAGTAGACATGAATGTACCAGTCCAGGCTGTCCTCCTAGTCAAATGGGTCCTGTTTGTGTCTGTTATTTTGTTTTGTGGTGCAGGTGTATTTGAGTGAAATAAACTCTGTTGTTTATTTTCTTGGTACAGGTGTGTTTGAGCGAAACAGACTGCTGGCCCAGTGTGCCCTCCACCTGCGACGGTATAACGACGCCCTGCTCATCAATGACACAGTCCGCATGGTGGACGCCTTCCGGGACCTGGAGAGCTTCTACAAAAGCAAGAGCTCCACAGCCATCGATGGAACAGACTTCTTCCTGCAGGGCCTCTTCGAGGGTGAGAGCCAGGGTGTCAGAAATAGCTTCTCTTTTCTGTTGCTGTCCAACAGAGCATCCATGCGCCTGTGTGTGTGTGTGTGTGCGTGTGTGCGTGTGTGTGTGTGGTAGAGGTGCTGTATCTGACATCTGACAGTCCTTGCCTTGGTCCTCTACAGAGAACCAGAC
Source organism: Plecoglossus altivelis (assembly GCA_036571765.1). Classification (NCBI taxonomy): domain Eukaryota; kingdom Metazoa; phylum Chordata; class Actinopteri; order Osmeriformes; family Plecoglossidae; genus Plecoglossus; species Plecoglossus altivelis. The sequence continues at coordinate 4,827,414 of BROE01000018.1, read as the reverse complement.
AGAGCTAAAGAGCATGGCAGAGAACGTCCTCTATGAGAACCCCAAAATGGCTAAACTTCAAAGCACTCTGCTGGAGCAGTTCGCAGCTAAAGGCACCTCCAGAGGCATACTCTTCTGCAAGACCCGTAAAAGCACCTACTGCCTGAACGACTGGGTCATCAACAACCTGGTCCTACAGCGATCAGGCATCAAGGCTGCCATCCTGACTGGAGCGGGGAACGGCCTCAATTACATGAGCCAGGTACTCTCACATTACACAAGGCTCAGAGTGCTGTATGGATTGGTGGGTTAAGTAATGCAACCAATGAACTTCTTTGTTTGTGTGTGGCTTTGTGTGTTTGTGAATGCGCGGCTGTGTGTGTGTGTATCTTTTTGCAGAACGAGCAGAAAGAGACCATCAGAAAATTCCGCCAAGGCTCCCTCAATCTCCTGATTGCCACCAGCGTGGCTGAGGAGGGTCTTGACATCCCAGAATGCAACTTGGTGGTGCGCTACGGCCTGCTGACCAATGAGATTGCCCAACAGCAGGCCAGTGGGCGAGCCCGGGCCAGTGACAGCGTGTACTCTGTGGTGGCCCAAGCTGGGGGGAGGGAGGTGCGCCGTGAACGCACCAATGAGCTCCTGGAGGATTTAACGGGCAAGGCCATCAGAGAGGTGCAACAAATGGGGGAACGCGAATTCCGCAAGAAGGTGAGCCGGTTCTATCTGGTCCTGGCACAGTTTGAAGTTGACCAGCCTTTCGTGTCTCACGCGGCCCATCTCGCTCCAGATCACTGAGCTCCAGACTGAGGCTGTTCTGGCCAGCCGGCTGAAAGAGAAGCTGAAGGTGAAGAAGCAGAGCCGCTATCGTGCAGCTGACGTTCAGCTGGTGTGTCGAAGCTGCTTCAAGGCTGTGGCTTGTGGAAGTGACATCAAGCTTATTGACAACACACACTACGTTAATGTCAACCCCGGGTTTCAGTAAGCAGTCCTGCCTTCGTGCGAGAACCTTTCCAGTAGTTTTGTCCTGCCTTGGGTGAGATATATGTCAACAATACATCGGTGTGAACCATTTGGCGCTAACTAGTGTTTGTTCTTTTAGAAAGCATTACAAGGCTGGTGGACAGATCCACCTGGACAGACGTTTTGAGGACTGGGAGCCAGGCTGTGCGATCCGCTGTGCGGCCTGCAGCAAGGCAAGACTAGTCTGCTCTCATGCCCACATATCCCCCTTCCTCTTCTGGGTGGCAGTCTGCTTGCTTCAAACAAAATAGTGATGTGTGTTTTGTCACGTGTGTTTTCACAGGAATGGGGGATGGAGATTAAATACAAAGAGGTTGCCTTGCTGCCCAACTTGGCCATCAAAAACTTTGCCATGGAGACTCCGGGTGGAAGAGTCCTTGGCAAGAAGTGGAAGGATATTCAGTTCACTGTTGAAGAGTTCAACTTTACACAGTACTGTAGCAACATGTACCCTGATCTTCTGTCAGAGTAGTGCTGTGGTGAAATCCTGAGGGTTTTAGGGTTTATAAGGCAACTTTTATAGCATTTTAAGGGTTGTAACACTGTGCAATAAGTCCAAATGTTTTCAGACTTTATGATCTAGGATTAAGTCATCTGTGTGTGAATGTGTGTGTATCTGCGTGTGCGCTAGTGCATCTGTGCAAGTGCGTGTGTGTGTGTGTGTAATCTTACACACTGTATACATTCTGAGATAGGTTGTGTCCCCTCTACCCAGGCCATTCGTAGTGCTGGAAGCTATGGTGTTGCAGTATGGCCAAGCTTGTTAGACCGTGGTCAGGGTAAGAATTAGCATCTTTGTTTATGCCTAAGGACCAATGGTTCTCCTTCTCTCCTCCCCTCCTTTGCAATATGGGTGTTTTTTATGATCCATTACCACCACTGGGCAAGGAAATGCATGAACTCACGTATTCACTTCATCTTCCCACAGTTCCTGCTGAATTGCAAATTATAGAAACTATTAAGTAAGATGTTTGTTTTAAAATTTTTAACTTGCTGTGGCTACAGCACTCATCATGAAATTATGAACTTGTTGATTGTAAGTTTGAATAGAATGACCATATTAAATATACATTCCCATTGATGAATCATGGTTAGCAGCACATCATGAAGTCTGCGATTTTGTGGCGTTTATTATTGAGCTATAAAATACCATCCTCCCTTGTTATTACATCTCTGACCACTGGGTGGCAGTCTAGACTTATGAACATCTTTCTTAGTGGCTCTTGCCACCAGAGGGAGCTCTCTTTACACACGGGGGTCCGGTCCAGGCAGAATATGGAGAACATAAGAGTTATATTCAGTGTTGTTGTGATGGAGCCAAAGTCTTACTGAGATCCCATTAAGCTTGGCTGGGGATAAAGGATTCCAAAATACATTCATGGGTCTATATTCATTCAAACTCTGTACTGCTTAACCCCTGTTTTCAGTAAGTTGGTAGTTTTGCTGTCCCGCAACATAAGACGTGATATTTAAAGTACTTTGTTACCAGCTGTTAAATTTAGACTGGCTGCATATAGCAAATTGCAGGATTGTGGCAATTCCTTGCTTTCTTTTTTTCACTGAAACAATTAACATTTCTTTTCAGCTCATTGTTTTTGCGCAGGAGTCAAGCGCTGGGTTTCTGCCCAGATGAAAAACGAATATGTACCAACACAAACATATATTATGAAACACTTCAGGATAACCCATAATTTCATAGCAGCAGTCTTCCAGATTCCTGGAGTAAACTGAACCATCAAAACATCTGACTGCCTGGCTTTCTCCCTCCCTGCCATCCTGTGTGCCAGTCTGCCTATCCATGCTGTTGGTTTGATTAGGTAAATCCGGCGTGTCAGAAAGGTCCACAGATGTCAGCTGTGTGACTGAAGCTGCAGTGCTGTGTTGGTTAGGGACTTTTGTCTCACTGCAGGGTCCACTCCAGTAGCATCCACGATACAGAGACAGGCAGGAAGAAAAGGAAGAAGGGAGAATGATTTGACTTAATCAGACTTGGGCACTATAATCATGTGTGATTATTTCTTTCTCTTTTTTTTTGTTCTTTTTTTTGTTGGTTCTCACTCTGTGAATGTTACAGTAATTGCAATTAGCTCCTTGCTAGTTTGCATGGGAGTGTGTGTAATAGATGAGGGACAAATACAGACAGGAGTCATGCACACCCACACAGGGTAACAGGCTGAGTCTAACATCTCTTCATATACCTAGTCACACTTTCACAAATGTACACATACGGAATAGAAGCACATTTAACTCGATGGTATCGCATTAGTAGGAAATCAAACACACACACACACACACAAATGGCATTTGTCAGCTGGACATGGAGTCCCTGGAGATCATTGGCAGGAAGCTATCCTGCTGCACTGTGTGTTCCGACCTGCCGCCTCTGGTGTTTTCTGCAGACAGGGTCAGGTGGCGGGACATCAGCAGCTTATAACTCATCACACTGTGGTGGATCTGATTACCATTAGCATCGAAAGCTCCATATGCTCCCGCAATAGGCTAGGTGTGTTTTGTTCAATGAGCGAAGGGGATTCTCTCAGGAATGTGTGTATGAGGATGGGATTCACTTGACAACTCTCTAGCAATGCCATTTGGTCTCAGTCATCATAACAGTGAAACACATCAGACGCACAACAAGACACCATGTTTGGCCCCGTCCTTTGAAGTCTCTCAGAGATACCAGTTGGCATAGATTCAGACAGACGATGTTAAAAAGGTCATTTCCTCTTTCTCATCCTCTGAATAAGGAGACAGCATACTTCAAAACAGTTGACCGAATCATATGCATGTTTATTTTACAGGGCACCACAGAATTGATTATAATCCGTTAAAGTACGTCTTTATTGTCCGAGTCTCCTTTGAACCGCGTGAAGCTCACTGGGACGAGTCGTCTCCGGCTGCTAGAGTGACTTCAGGGCTAGGAGTTAACTGGGCTATTTCATGCTCTATTATGGCCTTGATAAAAGGAAAGCTTGTCTTTCTCCTCTGCTACTCAGAGCCAGGTCCTTTGTCTGGTACGCACACCCCATTCCTCTGCCTCTCCCCTGGAAAGGATGACCTGCTAGATTAAAAACGTTAATCTCAGAGACGCAGATTAACTCCTAACAAGTTTTCTTCATCCGTTTCTTTTTGTTAGCAGTACCAGTGAACTGCTAGTTTCTAACAGCTTTCCTGCTCAGCTTTCTATAGGCCAGCATGGCCTCTAATCGAGACACTATTGCTATTGAGTCATTATTTCGCTATAGACATGGAATACAGTGTAGTGTTTTTCTGATCGTCTGTTCTAAGTTGTGACACTAGCATTGTAATCCCTCTATTTCATCTATCTACACTTTTGCTCTCGTTCAAACCAGACAGGATTGTCAAATAAACTGGTTCACCTAGAACCTGTTGCCCATTGTCTCTGTATATTTTATTCAGGTTGGTTGGTAGATGATATACACTCGTATGTACGCTCGACAACAACTCAGTCATCGTAGTTCTTCATGCGTGTATTATTTGACATGCGTGTGGCTCTGTTTCGTTCTGGGCATAGCTGTGGCTGCGAACTTTCTGTATGGAAGCACTAATTCATAAGCGTGCTTGATGAGCGGTTTTAAACAGCCCATGTCTGACCATGTGGATACGGACGAGAGGACAGGCCAGGCCTGAGGTTGCCACAAGGCTACTGCTTATGCAAACTACAGCTTGCTAACATGCACCAGTACACTAAAGAGGCATTGGCTTGTGGACATGGCCTGCGAATGCTAATGCAGGCCTAGAATAGAAGGAAAACATTGAACTCAAATCATTTGACCACCTACCCTGAGAAACTACGAGGAAGGGAAGAATGAGGGACTGTATGTTCGGAAACTTTGCGGTAGTAGAGGAATGGGTGAGAGAGAGACAAACAAAGAGAGTGAGAGAAAGAGAGAGAGAGCAGGAGTAGACCCATGTGTCCTGGAGGATGGGCGCTAGATGTCTCTTCTGGCTGAGGTCATGCATCATCCCTGACCTTGCAGTGACGCAGGCAGATTAATACAGATGAGTTACCACACCACAGCACAGTACCCTCTGTCCATGCAACCACCTCCAATCACATTCAGCTGTTTTCCACAAACTCTTATTATAAGAACTTTTTATTTCTATTGTTGTTAGATTTTTTTTATTTAGTCCAGCATGATTAAATGATAACGAAGATATTATGCTGAAAGAGAGGGTAATACAGTAATGAAGCGAGAGAGTGAATAAGAGCGAGAGATGACAGCTCTGACAGTTGGTGTTTATTTGTTTTTCGAGCTCATCCAACTAAAGTAGAGGAGAGGATTCTACTGTAACACCAATACATTATTTCAATTATATAGGAAGTCCAGAATTTGTATCGCTTTTTTAACAAAATTGCCAACAACAAACAGATGGATCTTTCAGTCACGCAGAGAGCACCAGAGGAGGCCAGACCACAGCCCTGGTTTGGTCTGTCAGACTCAGGAGATGACTACACGTTAACTATGTCAAAGTTTTGACAGATCCAATTATAATAAACCCCTTCACACTGCTTTAGCAATGGCCTATAACAACCCTTCTCCCATCAGCCCCCTGCCAGGCGTGAGATAGACAGTCAGCATGCCAGCCACCGCTCACCCAGCCCAGCGTACTCACTCCGCCCCCCTAGCTCTGCTCTCTCCTCCCAGCCATGAGATGAGGGAGTCTGGCTCTACCATCCAAAAGCATCAGCAGAATCTCATATTATTTCCTTCCTTGTTTCCATAGATAAGCTATCTCTCCAATGGGATTCAGATCCTACGGGTGCAGAGGATAGGAGGCGGCTGTTCCCCTGCAGTAAATACATCCACCTGCACTCTCTGTAAATTGTCAGGCTCTCGGTTTTATCCACAAATGTCAAAATGATAGGTTTTGTGTTCAAGAAGAAAAGGGAGCCATTTCACAACAAGAGCAGGAACACAGTAAACATCTGGCCACAAGGAAGAAGCACAACACAGTGCATCTTTTTCCAAATCTCTTCCTTTGTCCACATGTGAATCTTTATTTCTTTGTATCACTCTTTCTTTTCACTCTCCCTTTCACCAAGCCATCCTCTCAATTATTTCAAAGAAAAACAACGCACTTGTCAATCTTTTTCTTTTCAATGGCTAAAAGTCTATCTATTTCCCCATTCCCAACGGCAGCCAATTAATTCAATCAGGCTGTCGAAAGTCATTTTGAATCCCAGCGTGCTATTGGTCGTCTGAGAGTGTTGACTTCCACACACATTGTTAAAAGCTCAACCACACCAAGTAAATGAGGGTACATTAGCCTGAATGGATCCCAGGGTAATTTTAACATTCAATTAGACCTTTTGTATGTTCCATCTCACCAGAGTAGACAGGTTGGTGGGTAGAATTCTATGGGGATCTTTTGAAAGATGGCTCAGGAGCATCTAATGTGTAGGTCTTCTGCCCCACTATGGCTGATATGTCAGGGGTGGGAGGGTTTGCGAAGGAAGATAAACACTGCTGTTCAGGTCAGGCCCACGGTGATTGCTGGAAGTGCCATCCATGGCTGTGCTGTTTACTCCTCTGGAAAACTCCCCATGATCTGTTGTTTGACTGCTAGCATGAAACCAGAATTATGTTGTTGTTGTTTTTTTTGGTGGAGTGTAAGCTATCAGCATCTTCACAGCGACCTTTGAAGTTACTGTTCATTTTCTTGTGAAGCCTCAGGAAATTGAAAGGAAAGATTAGGGCTAGGAGAGTTTGGAAAGGAGAAAACATGACAGTGGTGACGTGCAACATGCGAAGTCTTTCTGGAACAGAGCACAGCACACGGAAATGAACCAGTCTAGCTTGGACTGGTGCGAGAGAGAAGAAAGGAGAGAGGGAATCGTTGGCTTGCCCTAGAGCTTCAGGCTCAATTCTATTGAGGTGATTCATCACGTATATGCCTCTACATTATTTTTCACACACCAAAACAACGATTGACTCTGTCAAGAATCATAGAAAACGCAAAGACACACATAGATTTGGTCCTGGTACAGTATGTCAAAGGACTAAGAATGGCGCTTTTATGGCACAAAGTTTGATTGGAACCTTTCAGCAAAATTGATAGAGGCTACTGTCAGTCTTGCCAAACGACTGCAAAGTGCTCTTCTTTTGTCTGTCAATGTAGCATTTTTCCTTACATTATCCTGTTCTGATCTTTCATCGTTGTGGTATGAATAGGCTATAGCAAGTTCCGGAATTAAGGGTGCTTTTAGCCAGGATTTTCAAGGGTTTTTTACTAGACCCAAAGGAAAGGATATATTCTTTCACCATTATTCGACTTCCATGCTGAATTGTTCCATCTCTTTCGGCAGGATTCATTGTTTCTATAGGTAAAGTTTTACAGGCTCATCAATTTGATATTTGACATAGCAACTTTCCTTTTTATGCTCACGTTTCAAGTTGAAAAGACATTGAGATACGGCAAGACACAGGGGCCAGTCAGGTGGAAGAGAATGGAAGGAAGAATGAAAGGGAGCTGTTCATTGCTCTCCCCAGCGGTCCCATGGCAGTGTGGAGAGGGAGGTGTGAGGTGTAATGGGCGACATGGCGGGTGGGTCAGAGCTGGAAAAGTGGGTTTGCTCTGGCGGGAAATGGCTATTTACGTAGCTGAAAATGGAGTGGGCCTTTATGACATTTTCATAGCCCTGCAGGCAAGAGTAACCTTCAGCAGAAAAGGAACGATTAAAGCAATGGGGAGAGAGAAAATAAGAGAGAAAGAGACAAAAGGAGGGAGGGTTGAATGGATGGAGGGCAGGTGAGTAGAGTAGAGTAAAATAGAGTAGAGTAGGATAGGGTAGGGTAGGGTAGGGTAGGATAGGATAGGGTAGGGTAGAGTAGAGTAGAGTAGAGGGATAAAAAATAACAGCAGGAGAGAGTGGGTTCCACAAAGATGGAAATGGAAATATGTGGGCTCCAAATTCAGAAGCAGGAGAAGGGAGAGCAAAGGGGAAAGCAGAAAGTGATGAAAATATCACAGAGTGGAAAGAATGTGAGGAAATAAAAAAAGCACTGATACTAAAGTATGCCTGCAAATGGAGATCAGTGATAGAGGATTAGAAGAAATATACAAAAACCTGAAAATAAAGACAAGGCACATTATTTACTTCACAAATCTTTGTTAAGTGGAGCTCTTAAATACTATAATCAAACTCTCAAACCTGAAATATCATGCCCTGATGCACAATGCCAAAGCACTGATGCATGTAGAGATGATAGCCCTTAATGTCATATACACGACAGCTAACATAGCTATATCCACCTGTATGTATCCTTGTCTGTCATTTCACTCTTATTCAGAGCAACAGTATCATTTATGTAAATACATCATTGGTTTCATGTGGTGGCAGCTACATTTTCAATCACAGATGCACTGAAGGCTTACAGTCAACGGATTAAAGGACAAAATTGAGTTTGGTTATTTCCTCGGAACCATCAATTTCATTATTGTGATGCTTGAGTTGACCTGATCTGGGACTGACGATGATATGTAATCATAGATTATTCGCCCTTATGAGTGACATACTGAGTGAGCTTTCGAATTTGTCTTACAATATAACAGAATATTGAGGAGTTTAACCATAAATATTGCGCATGACTTCCTTATGATATACGTCAGGGTTAAAGCAGACAAGATCTAACATCCAGAAAAGAAAAAGATATTAGATACAATTCAGGAGCCAGAAAAGAGGAAGGGATTTTCCTGTGTCGTCTAGTCCTCTGATCGTATCGTCTGCTGCTAATGGCTTCTGGTTGTGACCCGGAGCATTTCTGTGAACATCCCTCATGTCTGAGGGACGCTGACATTTGGACTTGGTCCTCCCCTTTCACCTCTCTCACGTCCCAAAAGGAAGAGACGAGGCAAAAACTGTAAAGCGCTGTTGACCTCTCTGGTGGTCAAGGTCACCTCCCTTCACACGTAATGACAACAAGGCAGGAGGCAGGAAATGAGGTGACTTTAAGCATGTTTCTGCATTTTGGACATTATTACATTTATGATACTGAGGAATAATTGAGTTTATTGTTACTATTCTCTCTTTAATGCCAGACGGCTGCTAGCATTCAGTACACATTTCCTGATTACCATTTTTTATGAGAATGCACAACAATAACCTGAACACTAACCCTAACTGAGCTAGGGATAGGGTTTGAGTTAGCAGAAACTCCGAGCTGAACTGTGACTTTGCTTGCACATTTCACCCCATCCCACTTGCTGGTACTGGTCCGGAATCGCCCAATCACAAATTGATTGCTAACCCTAACCTAATAATAATCCCAACCCCAACCCTTCCTGCTCTGATGTGCTGACAGAATCTCTCCAAACTAAGTACAAACTTCTTCCATTCCTCCGTCCCAAAGGCTGTAGGCCTGGCCCCTCAACCAAGCTGGAGGGAATACGGCAACTCAAAGTCTTGAAAACTCAAAAAGCTAATTGTGAGAAACACACCCGGTAACACGGGTCCTTGTTTCCGGTATGTGTGTTTGGGTTTTATGTTCTAAGTGGGATCCATAAGGGCTGCAACCTCAGCCTCTCTTAATAGTCCCTCTCTCAGGTGGCTCTCCAAAGTGCCTCTTCATGGCCACTTAGAGCCACAGAGTGCAGCACAGGAGATGTGTGGCATTTTAGAGTCAGCCCAACCCTCTCTCCTGTCGCTCTGATAGTTCTCTGAAGAACACTACTCCAACTAACTCAGCCAGCATTTAAACAGGCTGTTACATAGTAGATGCTCTAGCGTGCATTGAAGGTTGTTTTAATTAACATAATGTATGATCACACACTGTTCTTGTAACATTTTCTTTGCATAGTACTTGCTGTAGTTATGAAAATGATAGATCCTGTACTATTACAGTGTAGCATATGCTTTGTATAATGCAGGGTTAGCATTAAGCTGTTTTTCATTTGTGCCACTGAACAAACTGTAGAGTGATACGGCTTTGGACAGAATCCCAGTGCTTAGGTGAGGAGCGAGTTTTTCTGCTTATTAATATGTATGGATTTCTACGAGAGCCTCTCAGTGGAATAACAAGGTGCTAATGCCCGAAGTGAGAACGTAGAGGTTGTGTGTGCTCCAGCAGTAGCTACCACTCTGACACTCCATGGGGACTGAAGCTGTAAAAGGCACCTGTAGACTCAAGTTCTGCATCACAGGGCAGAGCTTATCGCCACCTCTATTCCTTTTTGGATGTATGAACTTGCTGTAGCTTCATGCTTCGACCTGGAGTGTGCCCATTGATCGCTATGGAAAGAATGAGCATTTAAGCACCAGGGAGCAGCGGTTTTGAGAGAGAGAGGAGGGGGTAGAGGGAGAGAGAGACAGAGAGAGAGCGTGAGAGAGAGACAGAGAGAGAGAGAGACAGAGAGACCGACAGAGACAGAGAGAGGGAGAGAGACAGCGATGAAGAGGGAGAGAGAGACAGAGGGAGAGAGAGACAGAGGGAGAGGGAGAGAGAGAGAGGGAGAGAGAGACAGAGGGAGAGAGAGAGAGCGAGAGAGAGAGAGAGAGAGAGAGAGAGAGGAGCTTTCCTCTGAAAGGTTTTGTTTGTTTGTTTGTTTGTGCTGTTCTCTTCTACCTGGGTCACAGTCTTGCCTCTGTCTGTTTGGCCATTAGAGACTCCGTGGGCAGCTGGTGTAATTAGCTGCACAAAGAGCCCACTGGACACTTCTAATTAAAACCACTGCCATGGGCAAGTACACATGACCCCAACGCTACCACAGCCTTCCAGTGGCTGGTCCTTGTTAAGTAGAAGGACACGACACACACATCACTGTAGTGGTTTGGTGACATCCGGAAGGACAGGGGTGACACTGTAAGTCTGAGTGGTCACCCTCCTTGTCATCTGTGCAGACACTTAAACAAGCTTGTACCATGCCAGAGTCTCTGGCATCTTATTTAGTTGTGGCCACATGCCTGTTCCCTAATGTACTGGTGTGTTGCAAGACTGCACTCACACACACACACACACACACACACACACACACACATATTATGTGCATATTATGTCCTGACCCGTACAATTAGTTCATATGTTTTTTATAGAATCTTATTCATCGTTGTAATCCTTTCCAAGGTGATCAGTCGTAATCATACTTCAAAAGAGACTCGAATATGGAGAAATGGATGAAGCGCAAGATTTTAATCGAGCTCAGAATTCAGCCCATGAACAATCCATTTAGTATGGTTTATCTTATGCCACCTACACACTTTATACTACACAACTATGAGAAAAAAAGGTGTCCTGAAATGTGAATGTTTTATTTTTTCTACAATAAACTCTGCGCTGCACACAGTCTATGAAGGTGAAAGAGACGTCTATATAGCAAATGTGCACTATTATCCATGTCCCTGCATTCTACATTTTAACATAACATTTTCATATTCCAGTTTTACATATTCCATTTTGTCTGCACTCACCCTGGAGTTAATCAACTGCCTGAAGTGCTATTGTTAAAAAAAAATATTTTCCTACTTTTATTCATTTTGCTCTTTTTTTTCATCCTCTCTCTAGTCCCCAAAGGCTCCATTTATAGATGAATTCTAAAGCATATGCTAGATGGACATTGCTTTGGAGACGGTTACTCTGGCAACCAGGTGAGCCATAATCAAGGTATGAGCGTGGGTAGGTGGCCAGGGAGTTAGAGTGAGAGCGAGCGAAGCTTGTGTGTTCTGTCGTTTTGCGATTTAATAGGTATGCCCTCTTGCGGGGCTTTTTTTATTAAACCCTTGAGAATGGTTCTGTTACATATTTTATTAAAAAAAACATTATCTAACATCGTGTAGACATAAAGCTGTTGGATTTTTGCAAGAGAAGTTTCACTGACTGTGTCAAGTTGGGTCATTTTGCAGCAAAATCCAACACCAGCTGAAGGATGAACACTGGATGAAAGGGACTCTGACGTGGACTTAGTGCTCATCAGAACATACTTTGGCAGTCCTTCTACATAGCTAGCGGTAAACTTACATATAGCATGGGGGATTGGCATATAAAGTATAGATGACTGCTTGGGAGGGAGTACAGTTGTTAACTCCTGTGTCATTCTAATAACGAAAGATTTCAGACCAGTCAGTGGAGAGTAAACAACACGTGTGGACAAACGGTTTTACGTGCACTAACAGGCGATGGGCTGGTGGCAGCCGGTGTCGGTGCAGACGGTATTTAGTTACTTCGCCCGTGGTCTTCGTGTTCACTACTGAGGGTTATTTTTATGATCCCGCAGTCCTTCTGAGAGCACGGCTTGCCAGTGCATTCGCATACGGTCATATATCGAGCTCCTAAGTAAGTATCCGGCAGCATCCATCATTTTTCTGTTGACAAGCCTCTCTAGAGCGCGCAGTGTTCACTGGGAGATTAGTCGTTTCTTTACGCACGCAATCGGTGGCCATATCCAAAACATGCGCGCAAATTTACCATAATAGTTTGTTTTAGGTTATGGCATAACACAGTGAATAATCTCAACCAGCACATATAGTTTTTTTTTTAAATAATGATGAATTTATTTATGGAATTATACGTTGGCTACCATGTACAAACGAGTTTGATTGGTTTTAGTGGTTCAAGTGTGATAACACTAACGACTCCAGTACCTAGTAAAACGACTGATACATAATTGTATATTTTCTCACGGGTGAATTCTAAGTACAAGCTTGTATTTGTAGGCCTCCAAGCTTTTCTATTGGAGGATCATGTATTCTGCATTTAATTTATAGCCACTCATCAGTCACTTGGTAATACGTGTTTGACATAATAGTATGTATGTGAGAATGTGACATGTGACACGAGTACAGTGATTTATAGCCCTGATCAGATTCCATAATGTAAACCTGGTTGGATGGTTCGTTCTAGCTAGAAACACATTGGCTTCAATACCAAAAACAAAAAATACAATAGTACTAGCAACTTGTGAGTTTACAGAAATGGAACAAAATCCACAGTTTAGTCTATCTTACAGTGCAAAATAACACGCGCACGTGGCAGTAAAGCTTACACGTAAATACATACGTAAACACGTTTCCTCAAAAGTAGCCCACTTTTATTTGGGAGGGACTCAACTGAAAATTGTACTGTCGGTCAATTGCTGAGCTCTGATTGCGCATTCGTGTAGTGACTGCGCGCTCTCTCTCTGGTGACTCCACACTGGTGCGCGAGCTCGGTTTATGGATCTGACACTCAGTCTTGTCACATCGTTTCGAAAGATGTTGGGCACAGAAGACCACAGATTCAATCGAAAACGGAACGCTGCAGGTAGGGCTTGATAAAAATGACTCGTATGTACGTGAATAACTCATTATGTTTATTTAAAGTTAAGTGAATCCCACGTGACATTTCATCGGGTCCAGATTACTGTCGGAGTTCGACCAATCGACCAATGAATAGCGGTGAAAGTTATGGATTGGAAAAGATTGTGTATTTTTGGTCGAAGTCAGGATCTATGTGTGATGTTCTGATTTAAATACGAGCGTCAGTTGAATTAGCTTAGCTAGTTTGGCAGACAGCGCCGAGACGGTGTCCACCTGTTTCGTGTCATAAAGAGGGGAAGCCTTAATAGACAGTCCTTGACAATTCTCACCGGTCATGTCTGTTTACGTGTTACTGGCTGCGTGTTATATTTTGAAGAATTAATTGACCGTCATGTTCAAAATGATTGTACAACTGGTCTTCGTCTAGGAAACGAGCAGTGCTGCTCTCCCCAACCAGTCTATATACCAGTAAACTGTCAGCCCTGGTTCAAGCTGAAGAAGAAAAAAAATCAATTAGCAGTGTTTGTCATTTCTCAAACTAGGTTACCTTGCAACTTCAAGTGTGCTCTCTCTCTTCCTCGCTCTCGCTCTCTCTAACACTGCACGCACACGCACACGCACAATATTGTGAAACATCTGTTTCTTGTGCTGGATAATGAATTATAGAATGTTAGATCGTTGACTGGTCGCCGGGAAGTGGGCAACTATTCTGGGACTTCTAAGGGATAGGTATGTCTTGAAGATGCTGGTTCTTTATTTTGTACACATCTCACCTCTCTACACCTCTACAGCCCACTTAGACCTAGCATGACAGATCTGACTGCCTGCTGCTAGACAACTATGCCACTCTTGGACTTTCGACTTGTTTAACAAGGATAATGATCATACAGTATGAACACAATAGAATATCGATTTATTAGGCACATAGTGAGCCAACAGCTTTCCAGAACATTCCATTGTAAAACCTATGATGTTACCTGAAGGACACCAGTAGTTTATACTTACTTGCTGGCCCAGAACGATGCAGGAATCTGTCTGTCTCCGTAAATATTGTATCCGTGGTATAGTTTCTAATGAGTGTTCATCGTCTTGTAGGCTTGCAGTAGTTGTAGTGAGCTGCGAAAGCATTGCTAAATCAACTGAAATATCATAACCCTCAGTCAGGGACAGTGAAATACTGCTGTGTCTGTGTTGAAAGTATTTATGGTTGGCACCTTAAGGATTTGCTAGTCCTGCTGAATGGCTGCGTGTGAGTTATGTTTCACTCTATGTTATTGTTGTTGTGACGGACTGCGTACGCAGTTCATCATAGTCATCCTTGTTTTGTCGAAGCTGCGCTGACCTTTCTGGTACTGTTTGTCTTGTAAGAGGGACTGAGGGAGTTGGCTTTTTATAAGAACCGTGACCTGAAGTTTACGGTCAGAAAGGCGTTTACTGCTATCTGTAGAATAGGTTAATAAACCGGGATGTCGTTTGTGGATGTGTTTCTTTCTGGCTTACTCCCCCTCCTCTCTCTCTGTCTCCGTCTCTCTCTGTTTCTCTATCCTCTCTCTCTCTTTCTCTCTCTCTCTCTCTCTCTCTCTCTCTCTGTCTCTGTCTCTCTCTGTGTCTCTCTCTCTCTCGCTCTCATCAGAGGATCTCTCTTTCTAGGCTGCACTGTGTGCTCCTGTGTGTGTGATGGAGAGGGTGTTGATAGAGATGGGAGATCACAACATCAGGGCACACGACAGAGACCCTGGAGTCTTCTCTGGGAAGTTCTGTACTGTACTGTATTGTACTGTACTGAGCTGGTTACTGTGTTGGCTACTGTCTGGAGAAGGTGTGGGAAGTAAGTGTACTGTACTGAGCTGGTTACTGAGTTGGCTGCTGTCTGTGGAAAAGGTGTGGGAAGCAATACTAGAGAACTGGAAAAGGCATCCTCGAGACATCTTGATGGAGATAAAAGGGAACAGTTAGTGACAGTTATCATGTCTTATGTGAAGCAGTGAGTGAGATGATCATGATGCCTATACAGAGTGAAGCCTCATTTCTGGTCTCTCATGGTCTCTTTCCACCGCTCCCCTACACTGCCAGAGAAAGTCACATTGAGCGTTGGTTAAAATGATGTGTGGCCCCAGTGAGTGTGCGGAGACTTTAATGGACACTACAGGATGTTAGACTAGTCTGGAGTCTTTCATTAGATGAAAATGTGTTTTGCATTTCACAGGCTGGTCACACAGACTCACGCACACAGTGTACACACACACACACACTCACCAGCTACACATACACACATGGTCCATCCAGTGTCACCTCACCATGTCGTCTGGTTGGAGTGACCCTCTGACAGGGCTTATTAGATGATGGAGTGTGTGTTCCCTCTCAGTGCTGGGAGCCCTTCTAGAGTTTCAGCAGAGAGGTTATGTACGACACCGACTGTGCCAAGGTGATGAACCCCTATAACACTGGTCAACACAGCTTGAGCCCAAGGACCTTTGGTCGTGTGTGTGTGTGCGAGCGCGCGTGTGTGTGTATCTATAAGTGCTGTGCTACCGTCTGTGATGACAACCTATTGTTTGAACAGTGAAGAGCAAAGGCTTGACCTTACGCCGGCTTCTCAGAAAAGTTCTGTGCTAACATTTAGCAAGTTACTTCTTCTGCTGCCAGGACTAACTCCCAGCTAAGTCCCAATTACTCACGGGAGGCCGGCAGCAGAAGGAGGAGGTCATAGAACTGTCCTCTCCATTACCTGGCTCCTAGTTAGATGTATAAAAGGAAGTGTCTGCTCTCAAATAGATGGCTAATCCCAGTGAAGGCTTTCGCTTGACAGGCATGTGTTCTGGCCCAGGTGGCCCGGCTTTGTGGAAGTGAATCCCCCCGTCGCCCCCGCTGAGGCGGCGCGGCGTGGCGGACGGGATGAGACGTCCGAGGCTGCGGGTGGAGCAGAGCTCTGCGACAGGTGGACTCCAAATAGGAAATATCTGTAAACATCCAGCCCTCAGGCCGTCTCGCGCTCTCAGGTGGAGAGGATAAACGCTAGCAGCCCACAGGTCACCCTGCCACCCCTCCTGGTCGGCTTGGTGGCAGAGGACGAGGCAAGGTAAGGGGGGGCACAGAGGCTCACATGGGGGCAGCGGTGGGGGGGGGGGCGGGGGGGGGGGGGGGGTGCAGAGTTTCTGACAGCTGCATGAAGCCCGCCTCAGGGCATGCCGGCTGCCCTTTCGGAGAGAAGCCAGCCCACACCCCCTGCCTGTCTGACTGGCATGCCTGCTTGGTAGTGCTCTGAGCGGGGACAGCGTCAGCAGAGGCTGCCTTGCTTCTCAGTGGGGTGCTGGAAGGTCCGTGCTTTCTGGTCCTGGGGTGTT
Organism: Plecoglossus altivelis; assembly: GCA_036571765.1. Lineage (NCBI taxonomy): Eukaryota > Metazoa > Chordata > Actinopteri > Osmeriformes > Plecoglossidae > Plecoglossus > Plecoglossus altivelis. Next base: position 4,810,815 of record BROE01000018.1, on the reverse strand, counting down.
GGGGATTATATTACACATTTATTTTCTCTCTTTCTCTTTCTCTCTCTCACTCTCTCTCTCTCTCTATCTCTCTCTATCTATCCCTTCTCACCCACTATTCTCTCCTGATATGGCAAGTACACCACCACTGGCCCCTACCAATCACGCTCAATCAGGACATCAAATGGCAGGCAGGGAGGGGGGGCAGTGGCAGGGAGGAAGTTGACTCCTAGTAGCAAAGGGCATGCTCTCCTTCAGTGGCACATTGGACCTCAATGTTGGGCTTAGTTTGATCCTGGGTTTTGATCTCTCGCCAGCATTTTGATTCCTGCTGATGAGATCATTATCCTAATTAAAAGAGAGCGCCAGACCTCTTTTTTAACTACCATTATCTTTACACACACACACAGAGATGCACTCACACACTCGTACATGTGCACCTCTGTAATGACGCTCACCCCCACAGTGGACCCAGTGTTATAGGTGCACGCCTAGTCCGCCTTGCACTAACACACAGTGGCCTTTCTGTGCTCCATGGTGAATCATGCTGCTTTCTGCCTGAACAGAGTGGTTAGTGTGTATGACCAGGTAGACTGCCACCCTCTACCTCCTCACAGCCACTATAGAGCCTGGTCTTGTTTAGGCCTCTCAACAGGAAGGGTTAGGACCCTCAGCCGTGCTGTTTGCTCTTGACGTCCCTAATAAAGCCTGCCTTTTTGCAGATATGCAAATGACCAGAATGAATTATTTGATGGGTTTTTCAGCCCTTTGACATGTCGGTTATAATAACAGTACAGTATGCAGGCTCGTAAATGGTCAAATGATTTGGTGGATACTTGGGTGCATCTGTGTGTGTGTGAGCATGTGTGTGTGTGAGCATTTGTGTGTGTGTAGGCAAGCATGTGTGTGTGAACCTGTGTGTGTGTTTGTGTACGTGTGTGTGTGTGAGCATGTGTGTGTGTGTGAGCATGTGTGTGTGAGAGCATGTGTGTGTGACCATGTGTGTGTGTGAGCATGTGTGTGTGTGAGCATGTGTGTGTGTGAGCATGTGTGTGTGAGAGCATGTGTGTGTGTGTGAGCATGTGTGTGTGTGAGAGCATGTGTGTGTGTGAGCATGTGTGTGTGTGAGCATGTGTGTGCACCCTTTGGGACCAGGTAGTGTTTTTCTGCTGTCTGCTAACCCCCTCCCTCTAATATCACAGTAATCAGAGTTGTTTTATCCCTCAGCGGGGGGCATGGGGGAGGGGGGGCTCATCTCACGCTTCCACACCTCCTATCGATCCACCCCCAGCTTATCCATGTTGATCACAGATGCCTTCACGCTCCACAGGCCTGATATGATACAGAGCCTATCTACCGTCTGATACAGGCTGGAGGAGGGGTGACGCTGTCCAACGCTCTCCCTGAGGATGAGGAGGCTGCAGTGGCCGCTGCTGTGCTCTGCGATGGTTGTCCCCCGTGGTGGCCGGCTGTCATGCCTGTATTTGTTCATCTGCTGTGGGCTCCCCTTCCCCTGCCTGCCCCTCCTCAGATTGGAGTGGGGCTTAGCTCCACTATCACAGAGCACCCAGCCTGTGATTTAAAACTCAGATTATCGCCCTCCTCGCACATGAAGGTTAATCCCTCTGCCCGAGCAGACGTGTAGGTTGAACGTTTAAAGCAGTCTCCAGTCTTCTTGCGGTTCCACATTATCGTTCAGCATTTCGGTTTGTGTTTATACACAGACGCGCGCACGCAGTGTTTGCTTGCTTTGAGATGCGTGAGGTTTTTCATTTCAGTGAGCGTGTGGGTGTTGTTCCTCTTCTGTCTTTCCTGCCTTCTTTTATCGGCAGTGTGTAACTGCAGGTCTCAGAATCCCCAAGGCCGTGTCTCGCTCCTGTTGAAGCCCTGCTTAGGACGCTAGACGTGGGTGAGGCCCACACAGCCGCAGCCTGAGGCATCCCGGACTCATCTCCTCCTCGTCTGCAGGTGACGCAGGCAGTGACTCACTGAATCCTTGTGAATCACAAGCGTTAGGTAACTGCATCCATTGATTCGCTCTCTCCCAGCTCTGTAAGGCCCTGATGGCCGTGCCAGGTCAGACTGTGGTTGAGTGTCTGAACCCTGGTGTGAATGGAGCCGAGGCTCTTCAGGCTGCGCTGGCAGGAATGAATGTACATGTTTTGAATTCCTGCCACTGAAGGACACTCTCTGTCAGCTCCACGCCCAGCGAGGCCGGCTGGGTGAGACACCGGCTAGTGGATCTGAAGACGTTCACCTCCACCATATCAGGTGGGAGATGGAATTTCACTCCTGACCTCCGCTCAGTCCCTCACCGCACATCCTCGGCTGACACACTCTATAATTAAACCATATATTTGTCTGTGAACGAAACGGCCAGAGTGTGCCCCCCCACACCCCCCACCCCGTGAGTGACCCCTGGATCTGGGGAATGTTTTGACGATGCCAGCACCGTGGCCTCGGCTAACCATCTTGACGTCTCCTGTGTCAAAACCGTGGGGTGAGGAGGAAAAAAAGCTGGTAGACGGATGCACCTGCAGCGTGCAGCCTTGTGACAGGCAGGGCCTGGGGAGACAGGGCCCTGATGAAAAACTGCCAAGAGCCAACTGCCACTGGGGCTGAAAGGCTCTCTAATATCAAGCAGCAGGAGATGGCTTTTAGTCCTGTCTGTGTTAAACGCTAACGATTGTTTGAATGTGGGAGCCTGCAGAGATGCTGAACCCTCAGGACTGCTATTGATGAACTTAATAACCCCGTGATGGACATCATTTAGAGATTTCCCTCGCTCGCTGTTTTACTGTTCGTGTTCCGTGGTCAAATTGCCGGGTCTAGCGAAAGAATGATGATGTAGGTTTTGGATACAGGACAGAGGATGATGTACACACTTAAAAGTTGCAGTTGACGGGAACTTTTGGAGCTGTTTAGTTTTGTACCCCCTATGGTGTGTGTGTGAGATTGTGATTGTGCTGATTCTCTGGTCTGTAACGCCTCAATGAGTTTCTCCTGAACGAAAGCCGAGACTATCTCCCCTCGCACAGCAGGGCCAATACACAGAACATCACTGCTCTGCTGGAATCAATAGAGATCTGTATGGAGAAAAACAAGCTAGCTGCAGGCTTCCCTTAATGTTTAAAGACAGGGAGCTTGTACGACCAGGCCTAGGGAGATGGTCACACACACACACGCACACAATCCATCCACTTTCAGTCTGGTATGATTGCCCATTGACCTCTAGTTTTTGTTTTGGTGCTGAGGTTTGTCAGGGATTCATTGATGTTGCTGGCTCCCCCTTGCCTTCCCGCATCACAGACTCCATGTTAAGACTCCTCCTTGACTGTAAACACTGGTGTGGCACACAAGCCCACAGCCCCGCCCAGAGGCCCAGGGTCTGGCTCATTGCTAACCTCCAAAGCACACACAGCAGGCTGGAGGCAGGGAGGCGGCTCTGCCCCCCTCATAAGGCACAGAGTGCACCCCTGTTCCCCTCTGGCCCAGGCACAGGGGCAGCCTGGTGCTTGTGGTGGGGGCCAGGCAGAGGGACAGGAGGAGGGTACACAGGAGCTCTGTATTCCTCATCCTCCTTTGAGCTGCCCCACACACAACTCTGCAAACTCCCCCCTTCCCAGCCTCAATCCTCTACCTAGCCTCTATCCTCTCCCCAGCCTCTATCCTCCTCCCAGCCTCTAGCCTCTAACCAGCCTCTAGTGTGACTTATGTTTTGGCTCCATATATCCTTCCTGGTCTTTTTATCTTCTGTGTTTTCTTTTGTCCATCTTGACTCTCAAGCGTTCTCTGAGGCCCAGGCCTCTGGTCGCTGGTCGCTGCCATGCCAAGCCCACCATGCTCTGAGTCAGTGAGCAGAGCTGGACTAACCTGGCTATGCACCTAGAGATTCGGATCCTTCTCTAACAACCGTCTGTCCCCTAAGGGAACTCTTGACTCTTCTACCGCTTCAAACTCACAGCAGAGTTCTCCACATGCCTGAAGAGCATTGCATAAGAGATGGAGAATATGGGTGGGCATGCTTCTTATTCCAAAAGCCTTTTATCATGTTTGAGTTTTACATAAATGACTTATGTCAGTTGAAGTGGCTCTCTACTAAGAGGCTGACCCATATCCAGCTAGTAGCTTTGACCTTGGCCTAATTCATGGAGACGCTCTGATTTCTGACTAATAGACTATGCTCAATTCTTTTTCCCACAACATGCTCTCAAAATAGCTTTGGCATGCCCTATTAAGCACCATTTTAATTGTTAACAGGCCATACTCTGTCCTTGGCACACATTAACTACTTCATTTAAATGTCGCCCGCAATTAAAGGAGCACAGAGGAGACAACCGTTTATCAGAGAACAAGCATGGAGCTGTGACCACAGAACCATTACCCGCTGTCAGTGTGTTTGAATAGCACTTATTTCAACCATCCATTATTTAGGCCCTAGCCTGATAATAATGCCAGGGCCGTCAGAACAATATATCATGGCATGACCTTGCTGATTCAAGTCGTTTTGGTGGAGTTCCGTGGTGGAGTTCTGGTGAGGGAGGAGTCCCTGTGGTTCGGTCAGTGGTTGGATAATGTTGCCCTTTGGAAGTTTATTTCCCAGAATCCTTCCCTTCCCCTCGTCGCCACACCTCTAATGCTGAGCATCCACCCTCATTTGACTCCCCCCCTTCCCCCTCCCCCCTGTCATGTTGCCTGAGGAGTGACCTACCCCTACTTCACTGCCCCCCTTCCCCCTCCCCCCTGTCATGTTGCCTGAGGAGTGCCCTACCCCTACTTCACTGCCCCCCTCCCCGCCCTCCTGTCATGTTGCCTGAGGAGTGACCTACCCCTACTTCACTGCCCCTCCCTCCCCCAGTCTGTTCAGCTGTGCTGTGCTGCGGACCCCCTGTCATGTCCCCTGGAGGGCCTTAATGCTAGCATTAGCGTTTGTGCTGAACAGTGCCAGCCTAGGGGCCTGGCATGCTGGCATGCTGCAGTCAGCTGCTACACAGTCACACTCACACACACACGCACACACACACGTGCGCACGTGCACCCACAGAACTGTTTGCATCCACTGGCAACCCTGCTGTACCAGATGGATGGCAAACAGGGGTGCTCCTGGGTCCAAATCATGTCCTGCAGCTGGGCGATAGAGACCCACGTGGGTGTGGGGGTGGGGGTGTGGGGGTGGGGGTGGGGGTGTGTGCAGGGAGGGACCTGGAGTGGGTCGATGGGGTGGGTGTGTCCATGCTATTCAGCATTGCGCACCTTTCCTTGTGGTCCAAGCCCGGTGACTAGCCTGTAGGGCTGCTAGGATTCTGTGCTGTGTCTCTAAGTGTGTGTCTGCTTTGTTATCTCCAGTAATGCATCTCTCTACTTGTTATGCACTGTCGGCGTAATGCGTGCCGTGGCTTGCTGCCTAATGAATTAGATGGATCAGCTCAGATAGGGGGCGAGTTGGTCGTTGTCATGGGGATGGCAGAGCTCTGGATTGTGTTCTAAAGGAGCTGGACACTGAAGTGTGAGACCCAGGTGAAGTGAAGCATCCTCGTCTACCAAGGGGCCCACCCGCAGACGGGGGGCCCACCCGCCTGCAGCCCCACATGCAGAGCGGCCGTGTCAGGGACCCAAGGATGGGTGAGGTCAGCCTGCTGTTCAGACCAGGAGGAGAGCCTGTGATTCACCACCTGCACAGGAGCATCTGCCCAAATCGACGCTCTACAGCTGCCATGAATCACTCTTGAAGTCGCGTTCACGCTCAAGCGTTTTTTAATGCGTCTGTGTTAATGTGTTCAAGCTGGCGTGCTGTCAGACTGTTTGAATTCTTGAAACTTAACATTTTACAGCTTTGTCGCCTCCTCTCTCTCTTTCTCACTCTCTCTCTCTCTATCTAAATCTCTCTGTCACTCTCCTTTTCCCTGAATCAGTCTCTTTATCACATTTTCTCTCTCCCCCTCTCCTCCCCTTTCACTTCCCTCTCCACATGTTTCCATGTCTCCATTAGTGGAGGAAATGAGGCAAGGTGTCGACTCCTACATCTTGGCCCTCTCGCTGTTCCCTGAGCCGTCACCCACAGAGACAGGGAGTGGAGGGGGGAGGGAGGGAGGGGGTGTCGAGAGGGACCGGGAGACGACCACGACGTGGGGAATAGACGGGAACGAGAAAAGTCACAAGAGAAGTGATGAGAATGAGACAGGCAAAAATAACTTCATGTCCCGGTGGACATACTCGCTGTAGTCCACAGTGGTCTGCAGTGAAGCGCTGTGTTGGTCTGACAGAAGTGTTTCATACAGAGCAGGGGGCTTGTCTGTGAGGGGATGGATGCAAGGAACGTCAAGTCTGAAGCGCTTTGCGTTATTTCTCTCTCTCTCCTCTCCCTCTCTCCCTCTCCCTCTCTCTCCTTCTCTCTCTCCTCTCCCTCTCTCCCGTTCCTCTCTCTCTCCCTCTGTCTCTCTCCCTCTCTCTCTCCCTCTCTCTCTCTCCCACTGGCTCATGACATCAGTGCTTTCTCTTTTTGCTCTTACTGCCCCTTGGTGCACCTGCTGTACTACTTCAGCAGTCCTTCAGGTCCATCTCTCTGTCTCGCAGCTCCTGTCTGCTCGTCCTTCTGGATGCTGTTCTGGACAACTTGCTCCAAAACCCATTCGATCGACAACGGAATTGATATTCATGGTGTGGCCCAATGGCCTGCTTACTTTCACACGTCTCGCTGAAGTGTTTGAGAAAACAGAGTGAGCTGTGTTAGCTGACATGCTCATTCACACACCCAGGGTGAGTGGGAGGATGGCTGGGGAAGCTTTCACACACAGACACACACACACCAAGCAAACACTTGAATATGTGCGATGTTGTTTGTTGAGAGTGTGTGATGGGTGCGTCAGGGTCAGACACGCGAGTTGTGCTCATGAATGTCTGGCTGACAGAAGCGACAGACCCAGAGTTGGCAGCACATGTATACACAGCCAGCATCATCTCCTAGCAGCTAGCTCTGGGCGGAACACTGTTCAACACAACTTCAGGATCCTCTTCCTAAATCTCTGTGTCAACTCCAAAGAGGCTTTGCGTCAGGTTGTTACACATCAGTAATATGACATCATCCGGGCACAAGGTGCTGCATTAGCCGAAACGTCAGTCTCCATTTTTGTCTTGCAGCCAACTGTCCTGATGCTGTAAGCTTGGCATTCGATGAGCTTCCCAACTGCTGCTTGTACAAAGGTGTCAGGTTCAAATTCCAAATCCCTGTTTCAGAGTTGGTATGTCATTGAAACTTTCTCCCATGCAAAGTTCTGTCCCCCCATGTGGCCGCAGAGTGCAGCGGTGCTCTTGGGGTGATTCACTGTCTGCGGCTCTCCAAATGACTCCTGTGTCACCTCATGGCTGGCAGTCTGGGCAGAGGCCAGTGTGCCAGGCTGCTAATGACAGCAAGCTTGGGATCCTTGTTCCTGCTGCCTCTCTCCGTTGCAGGTCGTGCTGGAGTTGGAACCAGCTGGATGTTTGTGGGAAGTCGTGCAGTGTTAAAGCCTCACTTTTCATCCTCCAGCTCTCTCTCTCTCTCTCTCTCTCTCTTTCTCTTTCTCTTTCTCTCTCTCTTTCTCTCTCTCTCTCTCTCTCTCTGCCTCTACCCTTGCCTCGTGTGTGGAGGGGGGAGGGGGGCGGGAGACTCTGCAATACTTGTCTGTAAACTGAGAGGATTCCTATATCTTTTGGAGTGAAAAACTGTTTTCTTTCTCCAGCAGGGTCTCAAGGGACGCTGGCTGTCTCAATGCGTTGTGTGACGGGATACAAGTCACTGTCTGCAGTGTCACCTGCCATGACACTTCAGTAGAAGTAGACTGCACCTTAAGACTCACTAGCCTTACTCTCTCTCTGTCTCTTTTCCCCTTGTTCTCTCTCAACGTCTCTCTCCCATATTCTCTTCCCCACGCTCACTCTGTCTGTCTCTCTCTCTCTTTTCTTTCTCTGTCTTCCTCTCTGTCTCTCCTCCATCGCTGGTTGAGCTAATATTAGGTGTGCGTTTTAATTGCAGGCTTTGCCTGTTGTGCTCCTGACTGACTGGAGGCTAATTAGTCCAGGGACTTGTGATGAAGTGATCCATCACTATTACTAAGTCCACTGGGGACCCTGAGTCCCTGGGAGAGCTCTTGGAGAGCCCTTACCTTCACGTCTCTCTGGTACAAAGCCAGGATACGGACCTGATTAGCTGCAGGAGCAAATCCACACAGACACAATACAAAACTGTACAGAACTGTCCCAACAGATGGTGTTGTTCCACAAATGACTCAAACGCTAATATCATGAAAAGTGTTATTATATTCCCATTCCTAGAAATACCCAACTGCTGACAGTGTTTGTGTTTGTTTTTGCCTTTAGAGTAAAGCTTCACTGACATATCTATAAGTCACTGACATATCTGTAAGACCTACTTCCAGGAGAGATTTGTTCTAAGAAAGCTAAAGGTTGCGAGTGATTATTTTTAGAGGTAATCCAGAGTTGGACAAATATTGTGGCATTTCTCTTACCTTACTGCCCAGCCACCGGAACAAAGTGGGGTGATTCTTAGTGTGTGGGGGCCTCACAGGGACCAATTACCAGCAAACTGCTGGAGTTTGACCTCCATGTATAACAGTGAAACTGCTTTTCAGTCACTTGTTTGATTGCAGCTGTATACCAGCCACCGCTCGTCTTTCTCTCTCTCTCTCTGTCCAGTCCTGCTGTGAAGGCTGAGGAGGGTCACGTGTTGGGAATGTTCTAGAAAGACCCATAGTTAAGCCATATTTGCTGGTTGCGTCTGATACCCAGCAACTGTCCTGAGAGGTACTAGTTTGCATTCTCCTGGATTGATCCTGAAATTGGATTGTTGCTAACCTTTGGTTACTTTCCATACGAGTTTTATGCATCGCATGTGTCTTCATTGAGTCCTCTGCCTTTTAAAATGCAGCCCTCATGAAAACACCCTGGCCCAGTTTATTAGAGGAGGCAGATGCAAGCGAGCTTAGCCTTTATATGACAGCAGACTGCTCCTGAATGCTCCACTGCTCTCAAAACAAGAACATACACCTCCAGCACAAAAACACACAGCAGTAAGTGTGTATCAGTGAATCCAAATCTGTAAATGTATGTTTGTGTGTGTGTGTGTGTGTGTGTGTGTGAGGGGAGGGGGGATTGTCTTAATTTGTTTTTGTTAAAACAGTGAGGTGATTCAGAATCGGTACTTCACCAGTAACCACTCACACAGACAAAACCAAACTATGAGTGTGCATGTGTGTGTCTCTCTGTCTCTCGTCTGGCCTGTGAATCTGCATGAATGCAGCATCATTATGATCAGTCGTCTCGTCATATGTATAGCATAGTCCGTTCACAGTGTCGTTACGATGGTGCTTTTGAAAACGTTTGTTGTACAACACTTTGGCCAACGCTATCATTGTACAATTCAAATGTGATTGATTGATTGTGTGTGTGTGTGTGCATGTACCGTTGTGTGCAGCTGTGTTGTTGTGTATACATTGTGTACATGTTGTGTATCTGTTGTGTGTACTACAGTGTGTTTGTATGACTTGATGTTTCATAAGGCTGAGCAGGATGCTGTTTGAAATGCTCCTCTTTACTGAGAGGACATCAGTCCCTCTGAATGGTCACATCCTGTCTGTGGGCCTGAATCACCCTTTCAAGTGTGTGTGTGTGTGTGTTTGTTTGCGTATGAGTAAAATATTGATCTACGTAGTTCTAATATTTGGTTGTAGCGCTGTAATGAAGAACAATTTAGGCGTTTGAGATGGTCTACTTCAAATGAGAGACGGCCAATAAACTGAGATGAGAAATGCATTTGTGCTTCTAACAGGGAGCTCTGTGCTCGGCATATTGGTCCAGGGGATAGATATAGTAATGACTGTTAACACTCCGTCTGCAGTTTCTCTCCAAGTCGTATCAGACCTGCATCGACGCTGTCTGTGGAGGATGGGGAGCTTAGCTGGAGCGTATATCTATATCCACCCTGCCGTGCGTGCTAAGTGTTGCCTGGAGCCTGCCTGGCGTCGTGTTGAGCACAGTTAGCTGTGATAGTCGAGTGTGTCTGACTAATTTGTGCAGGAGCAAGGTTCTGCAGAGGGGCTGTGTGGGTGGGAGAACAGGGGGGGGGGAGGGCAGCTAGAGTCTGGAGGCAGCTGGAGGCTGGGGACAGCTGGAGGCTGGAGTCAGCTGGGGGCTGGGGCATCTGGAGAGGTGTGTGGGCTCTGAGAGCATCCAGCCTCGCTCCGGGTCCCACTCAGAGGAGAACCGTCACCCCCTCTGTCTCGGATGACGTCAGCCAGACGCCTCTCTTCTCCTCTCTCGTCTCCCTACAGGATCACAGGGCAACAACAGAGAGCTAGGCAGGCAGGACGCGGCACCATGTCCAAATCTGTTTGCTACAGTACAGCTGATAGCGTCCGGCCATAAATAACGTTGGACTGTCTGTCCAACTGCATGCTGTTGGAAGAGATGCTGTCTTAGATGTCTGCTGTGCTTGTAGTGTGGGCGAGTGTGTCTCATCTCTGTGTGAGCGTGCCTGTCAGCAGCATCTCTGCTCAGTCCCCAGGGTAGGAGTATAGGTAAAGAAGCCAGATCTAGCTGGCTGGCTGGCAGCACATCTCTGCGACTGGCAACACCCCACGCCACAACTCCCATGTGTGTTTCAAAAAAGAAAAAGTACAGTTCCCTTCATCCCTGTACTAGCCAGGCAGTACATTGCTAGTAATGCTTCTGCCAGCCTGGCCAGCACTGTAAGACACACAGCCTACATGCCGCTTCTGAACAACAAGAAGTGGCCCTTCTGTCACAGCATTCTATTTAGCACTGCACTTTACGCTCTCGGAATACATGTTGCAACTCTTATAGAGTGATATGGAGGATTGTATTTCTGCAACTCTGTTTGCGATGATTCGTTCAGTTGTCTCTCTAACGAGTCTCACTCGACAGAGCTGCCATCCTCAGTCAGGGAACGGAAACAAGCATTTTAATGTCATCGCAGTCACGGGTCTTTAGATGCTGCATGTTAATGTTTGGCTTCTCAGTGCTGCCTCTGTACAGTGAACAGCACAATATCCTAACGCTCTGGCCAACGGGATCATTAAAGCTTTGTGTTGATGGAGAGTACAGGCTCTTCAGTGAGAAGGGTCTTGTTGGAGAGGAGTATGTGTGGAATGGCTCTCCTTTCACACAGGAGAAAGGGATGATTGCATGTTTTTGCAGGCTCATCAGTGTGTAGCTACGAGAGATGTGTCGGCAACAGGTTACAGTGTCGAACAGAATATTCTAGACCTCAAAGTAGTTCTGGGTCTTGATTGGTATTGTTTACTTCAGCACTCTGGGTCACTACTGTATGACTGTGAATTCATGCAAGCGGACATGAATTCCATGTTGACATTTTCGCTGTGTATCCTACAGTCATTCAGGTTTTTATTGGACTGGCAGCTATGTTGTTTTTGGCTTCAGATCTGCTAGTTCTAAGATAGCTGTGTGATCCAAGCACACCGTGGCACCATCATTTCAGGTGGACCAATATTATGGCTTTAGAAATGAAAGTATTACGTGAACACATGAGGTATTCATTCACCTCTCTTGTGTACCCACTCCTAGACCCCTCTGCCGGGGGGGAGAAAAGGGAGGGTGGAAAGAGGGGAGGAGGGCAGGAAAGAGGGCGGCAGTCACACTCCAGGCTCGAAATGAACGTCGTCCCGTCGTCCCGAGGACGATGAAAGAATGTCAGGGACAGTTCAACACAGACTTTGGGACGACTGCGAGACGAGATACCATAACAATATAAAATATACACACAAGTGGTTTAACACGATTGAACACAAGGTATTATCACATTTATCTTTATCTTAAAATTCCATAGACTATGAAAAATGCATTCCCATTACAAGCGCTGCTATGCTAGCAATGCGCTTCTTCACGGTGCGGGGGTCTGGCTTCGTCAAACAGTGGCCTTCATCACACGACAGGCGTAATCATGAATTCCAACCCGCTAGCAAACTTCAGTTTTTTGGACCTCGGCATTTTTCAAACCCTGCGTACGCCCATGACCACAGCCACTGCCGACATGAACAGTCTAGACCATCGCGTCAATTCAAACATCAAGGTTTTCAACCTTTCAAACTTGCAAACATTTTTGAACCTTTCGAAACTTTTAGTGGAATTTTTCCCCCCAAACTTTTTTCGAAACTTTAAAAAAATGTATAGAGGCGGGAGAAGATGCTTCAAATTTCAAAAGCATGTCTTAAAACTTTGAATCTCACTGCGTGTCGGTCTTTTAAAAGAGTAGCCTACGCATAGCAACAACCAGCTAACATATCTAGTGTCACTTCTCGGCACTGATGTGTTGACATAGCCAGCTGCCTGATTAGTTAACGTGAGAGAAATAAGCACGTAAACATTGAGGAAAAACGGCTCACAAAAAGCCTACTATGTGTATGACTCCTCCTTAGCCTATTCACTGCAGCAGCCCCCTTTAAGCAAACACTAGCTACTGTTTACATGTCATTTTTTCCTTCATTCCACTTTTTGTTGAAGTGTTGGCACATGCATTCCACAGGTGTTTGGCATGCACCAGACCCTATAACCACACCAGTAACCCTCGCCTAGATCCGTTTGGATTCTTCCCTCCAAACCATTTACATGTGGGCATTTTGAGTCCTGATCCTCTGTTTAAAAGCACCATTAGCTGGCCCTGGTTGTAGCTGTGAGACTGACCCTGCAAGATCAGAGGTAGTTTAGGAGGTGAACTCATCTATGTAGACCTATTGTTCTGGGCCATGCCTGGAAAAGTCTGCCTGTATTTCTAGAATGTCTGTTCTGTCTCATTTGGAAGCTATATTCATCCCTGCAGAATAGCTGTGGACTGCCAATGTATATTTAGACCATTCATAAACTAAAACCGGTAAACGATGTCCCAGAATATGGGGGCCGGCTGAGACAGTCATGTTTACAGGCTGATGGACCTCTAGAGTATGATTCAGCCCACGTGTTCGGTGTTAGCCTGTAGTACACAGGAAATGATTGGAGTGAATGATGATTTATTTAATCCTTTCGTTTTTTTATTCTGATGTGTATTCTAATGGGTGTGCGCGCATCTGTACATGTGTGTAGTTTTGTGCGTTTCTAGATGTGTGCGTGTGTGATGCAATGCGTATACGTGTGTGTGTGTGTGTGTATAGGTATGTGTGTGTCTGCGTGTATCCAATCCACCTATAATAATCCACCCTGAGCGCAGGCTTGGCCGTTGCTTGGCAGTGTTGACGCGTGAGGATCAATCCGTCACAGAGGGACGCAAAGGATCTCTTTGTGTTGAGCGTCCTTCTCCTGGTGTTTTCTCCTGAAGAGCTTGTGAGTGAAGGTGGCAGAGACAGCAAAGGCCTCTCTGAGACTCCCAGGTTAGGACACACAGGGGACTGCAGATGTCTAGACATCTTGTGGAGAAGACGCTCTCCTGAAAGGATCCTGATTGTTCGCAGCTGGCATTGTGTGATCGTATTTCTCAAATGCCTCTGATGTGCGCCTGTGTTTTAGCGTGTGCTCGTTGAGCACTGTGTGTGTAGGTATATGTGTGTCTGTGTCTATGTGTGTGTGTGTGTGTGTGTGTGTGTGTGTGTGTGCGTGTGCCTGTGCGTGTGTGCGTGCAAGCTCTGAGCAGTGTGTATGACCAGCAGTCTCTGCCCAGCCAGCACAGCAGGTGCCTTCCCCATTGACTGGCACGTTAATCAGGTAGGATTAAGACTCAAGTGAGTACAAATGTGATGGAAAACGGTTTGAATTTCATGCTAAGCCCCCCCCCATGCCCACTAATCCACTGCCCTTCTCTTGCAAATGTCATCCACGGGCCGAAGTGTGTGAGCGTGTGTGTCCGTGTTTACGCATGCACCTCCACCCTGGTCCAGACCCCTGGCCTCGTACTCAGTTTCATCCACTCACACACATATCCACTCTCACACAAGGTCCTGCCCTCGCAATGACATCATTTGCGTCGTGAAGATCTTCTAAATACACACATTAGTTAACAAGCGGGGTAACATGGCTGTGGTATGGAGAGATAGAGCGAGGGAGAGAGGGGAGAGAGGGGAGAGAGGGGGAGGAGGCATGCTGGCATGCCTTGTTCTTTTGAGTGACATCTAATCAACGTGTTTGTCCCACCGAGCCACGGTGAAGAGAGAGAGATGACAGAGAGGGAATAGACAAAGAGAGAGGGGGAGGGAACAGGCAGACAGAGATGGAGGGGGAGAGAGAGAGAAACAGACAGAGGAGAGAGAGAAACAGACAGAGGAGAGAGAGAAACAGACAGAGGAGAGAGAGAGAGGGAGAGAGAAACAGAGAGAGAGAAACATAGGAGAGTGAGAGGGAGCAGACAGAGAGAGGGAACAGACAGAGAGAGGGAGAGAAACAGAAGGGAGAGAGAGAGAGGGAGGGAACAGACAGAGGGGAAGACAGAGAGTGAGAGAGAGAGAGAGAAACAGAGGGAGACAGAGGAAGAGGGGAACAGACAGAGAGAGGGATAAAAACAGAGAGAGGGAAAAGAGAGAGAGAGAGGGAAGAGACAGAGAGAGAGGGAAGAGACAAAGAGAGAGGCCGCTCTCTTCCCTCAGAGGTTTAGATCAGTATCTCTCAAGGACAGTCTCCCCCCCCATCCCCCCTCAGTAAATACTGTGACAGCAGCAGGTTAGGGACAGTTGTTTTGACTCCATCTCTGTCAGTCAGGCCTCCTGTTAACCCCCGTTTTCCTTCTTATGGCTGGGATCCATCGAGGAACCACATCCACCCTTCAGCAGCAAGTTATTAAAGTGGGAAACCATTGTCGCATTGTGTCAGAGGTAAGCTGGCCTGGCTAAATCCACCCAAATCCTTTCAGATAATGGAAGAAGGGCCAAACAAGTAGAATCTCAACACACATGCGCGCAGACACACATGCACACACAGACCTCTCCATACACAGACACATACCCCATCTCCCCCCCTACCACCACCCCATACCTACTCACAGACAGACAGACCATGAATAGTCGTGGAGGCCATTTTCAGTGGTGGCAGCGGTCATGTTGCAGCCCAGTGACTGTCCTCTGCGGAGGCCAGGGTAATTCTCTTTCACGCACCATTACAGCTCCTCATCTCCTCATGCCTCCCCTGTGTGTATTCAGCAGCAGAACCAGCCAATCAGACCTACTCATCAGCACCAGGATGCTCCACCAACCATCCATCTGAGACCGCATGTCTGCTCGGTCATCTGCCTGCCTGCCTGCCTGCCTGCCTGCCTGCCTGCCTGCCTGCCTGCCTGTTTGTCTGTCTGCCTGCCTGCCTGTCTGTCTGTCTGCCTGCCTGCCTGTCTGTCTGTCTGTCTGTCTGTCTGTCTGTCTGTCTGTATGATGTAGGTCTCTCTCGCTAAGTATCTGCTACTCTGTTCTCGTCTGTTCCTGGTCCATTCTCCTTTCTCTCTCTCTCTCCCTCCCCTCTCTGTCTTTTCTCTCCCGGCTCTCTTTTTCACCAGATCATTAGGACCCTTATGTCGTTCTCCTACCTCGCTGTCTAATGACTCGACGACGTAATGATTAAATGTGAAATGTGAGGGGCAATGATGGGGTTGTTAAGAAGTGCCTGGTAAGACTGTCAGCCACCAGACTGTCTAAATAACGGTTGTGTTTGCACCACTGCAAACTGCACCAGGGAAATTCCATCACTGAATGAGGTGTGCCCGTGTCTGTTTGACGTCTTGGCCGTCATCATTAGTCATCTGGTGACTCGCAGCCTCTTCCTCCAGCTTGTCCTCCGTCTGTGTTGTGCAGCGAGCCGTGCTGCTGTACTGTCTGTGTTGGGTTGGTGGGAGGGAGGGAGGGAGGGATGGGGGGAGGCTCCAGGGAGATGCTGCTGCTGACAGGGGGAAGGGGGAGTCGGGGGAGCTCCACCCCTCCAACGTGTGTTCTCTCTTGGGTAGAGAAGAAAGCCTGTCTGCCATGCCTCCCGGCCGGCCGGCCTGCCTGCCTGCCTGTCTACCTGCTTGCCTGTCTGTATGTCTCTATGCGTGTGCCTGTATGTCACAGCCCCCGGTCACTGATGTTCCTGACAGTGACTCCAATATCTCTGCTAGAGGCACCTCAGTGATGTCCTGTTCTATGATGATGGTTTCCAATGGCACGCCCACGGAGCAGGCCGTGTGTGTGTGTGTGTGTGTGTGTGTGTGCGTGTGTGTGTGTGTGCGTGTGTGTGTGTGTGTGTGTGTGTGCGCGTGTGTGTGTGTGTTTCCCTGGCCGACATAGTGAGGCCACCACTTCGATCGATGAGCTCCAGTTGGCCCTGTCACTACTATTAAGACAGTGATGGATGGGACTCCCAGAATATTCTATGGAACAAATGCACACACTGTACACATATGCGGACATGTGGAGAATACTAATATACTGGGGCCGTCTTCTCTTATACATTATTGATATTGTGATAAAATAGTTTGACTGCTGGTGCCGTTGTGGTAGTATGAGACATTTGTTATTAATAACCTTGTAATTGTGAGTAGCAAGTTGATTGATTTGTTCTGAAACCAACTGGACCTTAACTGAGACACACTTCTCTCTCTCTATATATATATATCTATATATATATCTATATCTATCTATCTATATCTCTCTATGTTTATCTCTCTCGCTCGCTCTCTTTCTCTGTCTCATGCACACACATTCAACATGAAACATGTCTGTTACTTAATTAGCCCAGTTTGACAGTGCTAGGAAGGGACTCCACACTAAGTATAAAGAGGAAACATGTGCCAGATAGCTTGTGTGTGCGAGATCCATGCTAGTCCAATTGTGTGTGCGTGCATGCTTGCCCCTGTGATATAGAGACTCACAAATGTTTTTTGTCAACACTGTACAGCTGAACTTCCCCTCCTACCCAACAGCTTCCCTGGGAGGAAAGTCCAGCCTGCCTCATTAGCAGGTTGCTTGTTAGTTTACTGGACGGGCTCTTGTAGAACACACAGGCCACCACCCAATGCTGCACCAGCTTGTGAGGTGGAGGTGGCAAGGCTGAGGTGCGATGAGATATGACCTCTGACCCCCTTCACCCCCTGGGTCTGAGGTCAGTCTCCTGTGAACAGAACGCTCCTGTGTTGAGGTTCTGGTCGGGCTAGTTATCCGGGAACCTTTCAGCCCCAACTTCTGCCCAAACTTGAGAAAGGCCTCCGGTGAGGAATGCACAGGCTCATTAGCACAGAGTCCAAAACAACTCTTGATCAGTCGTCTTTCATGTATGTCTTCCAGGACTTGAGTTGGCCCAGATGGTTCCACTGGTAGAATAGCTTGAAAATGTTTTTAAAAAGACCCTGCAATGTGCTGTAACGTGTTCAAATAACAATAAACAGTAAAATAATGCCACTTTTTTCCAAAATTGTCATCTTTTATCTTAATAGTGAACAAAAGAACATGCGAACCCAGTTTTAACAGTTGGCTACCTAACTTACCACTGACTGCCTAATCAATGTGCAGCCGGTCAGAATAGACTGAAGCCCTGGCAGTGTTTCCTGTGCCCAGCAAGCTAAGTGTTTGTGGTCCTCACAGCGTCCATGCTGCATAATCACACACACCAGCAGAGAAGACTGTCACACCTAGAATAGGTCTTTATTTTCTCCCTTTGTATTTTTACTTTACTTTCCATCTCCCCATCAGTGTCCCTCGGTCTCTTTTTTTCTCTGTCTGTCTCTCTCACTCTCTCTCTCTTCCATTCTCTCTCCCTCCCTTTCTTTCTCTCTCTCTCTCTCTCTTCCATTCTCTCCCCCTCCCTTTCTCTCTCCCTCTCTCCCTTTCTCTCTCCCTCTCTCTCTCTCTCTCTTCCATTCTCCTTCCCTTTCTCTCTCACTCTCTCCCTTTCACTCTCTCTCTCCCTCCCTTTCTCTCCCCCTCTCTCTCCCTCTCCTGTTTTCTCTTAGCCGCCTGTCTCTCGGTCTCTGCAGAGGCTGATTGCAGAGTGGGGAGAGCGAGCGAGGCCTGGCTCTGATTGCTCTGGTGTTTCTTTGCGCAGCAACGATCAGAGCAGAACCAGCCCAGCCCAGCCCCCTCCCGCCAGCCTCTCCCAACCCCCCCTTCCCCCAGCATCCTCACACAATACCTCAGCCCTCCATGTCGCTTCAATACAGAGCTTTTCAAACACGCTGCAACTTCTGAAATCGAATCGGCAGTCAGTGGCGGACAGGCCTGGATGAAATCAGTTTGAGCTTCTGTAAGTATAAGTGGATCGGTGATAAATCAGCAGTTGGTCCAGATTGATGGTGTGTTGGTGAGTGACAGGATGATCAGCTGTCGGATGGTGTTCCTGAATGTGCCTGTGGGAGTGGATCTCCTGCATGCTACTACGTGATAGATCAGCAGTGCTGATAGCCCACGTCTGGCCCCATCTCATGCCACTTGGCATTGGTGTTAATGTGTTTATGGGCCAAGTTGCAATAAACTCAATGGGGATTTTGATGTTTCAGCTCTGCAATAGGCAGTGCTCACAGCCAGTTTTATTTATAGTTGTCTGTCTCTTTCTATTGCAATTCTATTTTGCTTGTTGTCTTTCTATCACTCTAATCTCTCACATATCAATTTTCCTCTTTCCTTTAATCCCTCTTGTATTCATGCTGATCACCTTTCTCTCCCCGTGTCTCTGAGCTTGTTCTGTTCTTCCACCTCTTCATCCCTCCACGTCTCCCTCTGGTCTTTGTGTGCTCGTCTGCCCTCTTAGTATCTTGGCAACACAAACACAGCGCTCCTAAATCAGGACTCCCAGGCAGATAACCCTTCTAGGGGTCGTTTGGCGTCTTGTTCGCTCCAGTATGGAGGGGCACCGTGGTGGGGCACCGTGGGGGGGCACCGTGGTGGGGCACCGTGGGGGGGCACCATGGGGTATGGTACAGGGTGCGCAGACAGCTTTTTGGCACAGAGGATGAGGAGGGAGGGCACTCCACCACAGACAGCCCAACTGATCCCAGTGTAAAGGACCACTGGGACATAACACTCACACACAGATAAGAGCAGACACAGACCTCAAACACTCTCTCCCCCTCGCAAAACACACACATACTCCTTAGATGCACGGACAGCATTTTGATCGCTGTGTCTTTAAAAACACTTAGTCATTCTTTATTCTCAAGCTGAGCTCATGGTCTCTCCTTGGAGACTTCATCTGTAGCCTCTGTTAAGTGTGTGTGTGTGTGTGTGTGACTGTGTTGCTGGAGATGTGACTGTTCAACTGGAGGCTGGTTCTTGTCATTACTGCAAGTTAAGACGCTCATCACACTTCCTGGAGTGTAATGAATTTCCTCCTACGAAGCCGAAGCCATTAAAGAGAAGGAGGGCTGGGCTAATGCAATGGGATCACCGCTGCAATTACAACTCCCTGATTTAATTTACAACCCAGAAACAGCGAGGTAGACGCTGTAAATGATATGACAATCTATACTTGAACACATCCCGGTGATGCTCCGTTTGAAGCCTGGGAGATAACTGTGGAAACAGGTGAACATCTGACACCTAAAGGTTAAGGTTAAGTTTTTACTGCTTTGGGTGTTGGTTACATGTCCTCGCCTCCCTTTCTGGCCCTGATTGGGTGACCGCACATTCAAGGGGATTACTACAAGCGTCACCCAATCAGGAGGTCTCATGACTGCGTCTAGAATGCCGTTGATTGGGACAGGGCAGGGCTGGGACGCGGCCCTTTGCGTCGGTGGAGCATGTCCAGAGGAAAGGAGATCCGAAAGGTCTGAGAGAGGGGAGGAGCGGAGGGCAGGAGGAGAGGTTAGGTATCCTAGCTGCTCCCTGACCTATGTGCTGGGCCCATGGCTGGCTTACTGACAGCCTGGCTGGCTTGATGCATGTGTTCATGGGAGAGACGCTGGGAAGCCTACGGAAAGGGGGGCCCTCCGGCCCCCTCACCTGTGGACCAGCGTCCTGTCATTCACCTCCTCCTGGGGACCTGGTGTGGAGCCGTGAGCCAGGCCCAGGTCAGGTCTAGGACAGCTGGTCAACGAGACTCATCACTTCCCTGCTCAGCCAGCTGTTCTGAGGCTGCCTGGGACTCTAGTCTCAGCGGAACCAAAGCTCTGTGGATTCCTCCATTATGCACGGTCTATAACTGGCTGAGTGTGTGTCTGTGTTTGAGAGAGAGGGACATAGAGAGTGAGAGTGTGTGTTTAAGAGAGAGTGAGGGACATAGAGCATGAGAGAGAGAGGGTCATAGAGAGAGAAAGGGACATAGAGAGAGTGAGAGTGTGTGTGAGAGAGAAAGGGACATAGAGAGAGTGAGAGCGTGTGTCTGAGAGAGTGAGAGACATAGAGAGTAAGAGTGTATGTCTGAGAGAGAGACATAGAGAGGGAGAGTGTGTGTCTGAGAGAGCGTGACATAGAGAGTGAGAGTTTGTGTGTGTGTGTGAGAGAGAGAAAGGGACATGAAGAGAGTGTGTGTGTGTGTGTGTGAGAGAGAGAGAGAGAGAGAGAGAAAGGAACATAGAGAGAGTGAGAGTGTGTGTGTGTGTGAGAGAGGGAAAGTGACATAGAGAGAGATGAGGGAATGCCTGCTTCCCTCATCTCTCTGGTTGGACACCAGCTGGACATGCGGAGGTGGACAGCGGTTACCATTAGCGACTGATGCCCACTTGCAATTGTGTTGGTTTGATTTAGAGAATCACAGTCGGCCTCCGGAAGATACAGCAATATCGTTGTAATGTGTGTGTGTTTGTGTGTGTGTGTGTGTGAGCCAGTTATTGGGAAAGTGCGTGTGGAATGTGTGCTGGTTTGTCTCAGCATTGTTTGAGCTGAGTAGTAGAAACAGTGACACACCTGTGCCCAGCCTCCAGTCTATCTCTTCCTCTCTTCCTGCCCCGAGGCCATCCTTCTCTTCCACTTTATCTCCGCTACAGTCACGCTATTACAGACAGGCCCCTTCTGCTCCCAACACCCCAACACCCCCCAGCACGGAGTCTGTGTTGGGCCACACACTGTCAGAAGAAACATATTGTGCCATCATCTTGTGTGAGAGAGTGTAAACACACAGTCAGGATGCAGGAAGTGAGCTCGCTTGGGCTCGGGTTTGTGAACCAGAAACAGGGATGAGAGGGTGGAAAGGGAAGAGAGTGAAGCAGGAACAGGGATGAGAGGGTGGAAAGGAAGAGAGTGTCAATTGGGCATCAAGCTGAACTTGTCTTTGGATAAGGACCCTCTCATTAGTGCACTTCAACCCATGCTATCAGCAGAATCCATGTCCAGTCAAGCCAGATTCAGTGTTGGCTGTTTGGCTCCTCTCGGGGTGGAGGGAGTGAGGTAGAGGTGGGGTGCAGAGAGAGGAGGGGTGCAGAGAGAGGAGGGGTGCAGAGAGAGGAGGGGTGCAGAGAGAGGCGGGGCATAGAGAGGTCTAGTTAGAGTCCTAAGGAACGTGCTCCTTGTTGATGTAGTGGCACGTAGAGCAGAGGGAACAAAACTGGAGCTGAAACACTTGACCCGCACTCTGACCATCAAATAAACACCTCTTAGATAGGCTCAGACATCATCCCTGCATCACCCTCTGCCCTTCACTCTGCCTCTCCCATGCAGCAAGACGGCTGCCTCTGCAGCGCCCGCTGAGCCTGGGGCCTGTGGGGGCCTCCGTGTGGTTGTGGCTGTGTCAGAAGCAGGGTGTGTCTATTTCGACATGTTGGACGGAGCCCCTCCTAGCATCCGTGGTCAGTTCCTGTGGCCGCTTCCTCAGTTGGGTGAGCCGGTGGTTAGAGCAGAATGAAGAGAATGCTTGGCGTGATCTGCTGGGCTAACTTTAGCGCGGCTAGCAGGACCAGGGCCAAGATGGTGGTGGACATGCTAGCCCAGACGAGGAGGCTAATTAGTGAGGGCACACAGATGTCCAAAACTAGGCTAGAAAGCTAGGTGCTGAAACGTCTGGGCCTTCAATCACCTGAACTATGTATTGAGTACATCCTGTTTATGCCTGGAGACTGTTGTGTGTTGAATTTGAATGTCAGTGAATCTCATCTGCATTCTGCGTTGCTTATAAGTGAGTGTCAGTATTAATCTGGCATGCATGACAAGGCTGTGAAGAGGTGACTACTGGGTATTGGTGTCCTGGCCCTTCCAGTGCGGTCCTAATCCTGAACAAAGTCACACAGCCTTACCTGAAACATCTGCACATGCAGGACATGTGTACACACACCTGCACAGGTTCAGAACTGAAGCACATCAGCTCCGTCCCTCTGGGCCCTAGTTTACAACAGGACAGACACGGATCAGTCTGAAAGAGGGAGAAGCAGAGGCAGGCCGATGGGAAGAGGGAGAGAGGGAGAGGGAGTGCTAACTGCCACTGAGTGCGTGGGGAGCATGGGTAATGGAGCTGCAGATCTTGGCTGCTGAGGTTCAGACAGCACCATCCTCAGGGGAGAGAGGCCTGATGTCTGGCCCAGCCACAGCTACCGTCCCTGGGCCTAGTCTCCGAGACTTCCCCTGGGGGGGGAGGGCTGTCTGGCCCAGCCACAGCTACAGTCCCTGGGCCTGGTCTCCGAGACCTCCCCTGGGGAGGGGAGGGCTGTCTGGCCCAGCCACAGCTACTGTCCCTGGGCCTAGTCTCCGAGACTTCCCCTGGGGAGGGGAGGGCTGTCTGGCCCAGCCACAGCTACTGTCCCTGGGCCTAGTCTCCGAGACCTCTCCTGGGGGGGAAAGGGGGGGTGCATCCTTTGAAACTCTGTCTTCTGTCGTCTTCATGTTGATCTCTGTGGTTTGGATGTGAATGGTTGTTCACTGAGCATTTGGGTCTGACTAACGAGACAGCTTGGTCGCTAGCTTGTCAAGCAAAACAAACATGTTTTCCCTTCGTCTTGTGATCGCCACAGTTGGCTCTCTTTCTCTCCCGTTCGTTCAGGACTGTACATATGTTTCACCAGACATTCCTACAGTACATGTAAAAAAGGACTCAATGCTCATGCTGCATCAGCTGGTTTTCAAATAGCCTGTATTCATATTGCTTGTAATCAAATAATCTGTATTCATATAGCTTGTATTCAATTAGCCTGTATTCATATAGCTGGTATTCAAATAACCTGTATTCATATAGCCTGTATTCATATCGTCTGCATTTATATAGCTTGCATTCATATAGCGTGTATTCATATCGTCTGCATTTATATATCCTGTATTCATATAGTCTGCGTTTATATAGCCTGTATTCATATAGCCTGTATTCATATAGCCTGTATTCATATAGCCTGTATTCATATAGCCTGTATTCATAACGTCTGCGCCTCACTTGGTCACCGATCCAGACAGGTACTGAATTGTTCCTTCATTTTTCTCAGATTTCCTTCTTTGAGGATCTGACGTTGGTGTAGGTGTCGTTCCATAGGATTGCTTGCGGAGGGAAAACACCCACAAAAAACGTTACAAATAAAACACGATTTGATTTGATTCTTTTCCCTCACATCACACACACACACACACACACACACACACACACACAAATGTAGACACAACCACAGCTAGATAAAATCAGAGGTGCTGTTTGAATTTCCTCTGGTGTAACGCTTGGCTTGCAAGCCTTTACACACACAAGCACACACAAGCACACACAAGCACACACAAGCACACACAAGCACACACAAGTACACACACTGTGCCGCCTGAGCAAACGCCTGCCCTTCGTTCAGCCAAACGACTGCTGCAAATAGAGATTAGAAAAAGAACATCAATTCATGTGTCGCTGGTTGGTTGTTGTTGTTTTTTTTTTGATTGCCTTTATTTTGCTAGCAGGGGCTGACAGGAGCCGCCACAGGTCTGTGTTTGGGGGGGGGGGGGGGGGGGCGGGGGGGTCTCACCCAGGCTGGGTGAGGCTGCTCTGTCGTACAGGGTGGGACTGGGTCACAGTGGGTTTAATTAGGCTCATTAGACAAGCTTCTGCTCAGCTTTGCATTGTCAACACTGAGGCACGAAGCACAAAGACAGGAGACAGGCAGGCCTCAGTACTCCTGCCGAGGGGCTGGGATAATCACAACAAGCTAATGATGACAGTAATCACCCTCTGATGCTGGCTCTTACGGTCAGGCCATTGTGCTTACTTCCAAAAGTGTTACCCTTTCTTCTGCTTTCACGCTCGCTCTCTCCTCCACGTGAGCTGTTGTGTTGGTCTGCCTGGCTGGGGCTTTCTCTCTGTCTGACATCTCTGTCCTAGTGCCTGGCTCTCTATGTCGGCTCTCCCTGGCAGATACTGCTGTAAAATGGAACAAGAACAGCTCTGAAGTGCTCCTGTCAACCACACACAATATGAAAAGTTTGGCAATGGCCTAGATACTGTATGAGGAGGCTTTGATAAGCCTGTCAAATGGAACTGGAGACTTTAAGTGGTCAGGAATGCGGCATGAATACCATACCAACAAGCACCGTGCCAGCCTGAGAGAGAGAGGCAGGCAGGTGGGGAGGAACCGGTGTCAGCGAGGGGCTTTATGTTGGGGAATGCTCTGTCTCTGGGTGAACATGTTGCCCCAGTGGCTGGACAGGATGATTGGGCTTGTGTTTCAGGTCACCCTTAGGGTTGTATTTTGGTCTCTGTGCGGAGGTGTTTCTGTAGAGAGCATTGTCCGCGCAGGCGTGGTGGTAAACAAAACAAGAGGACGTTTTTGTTGGGGGGTGCGTTTGCGAGCATATCTCAGCGCGTGTTTTTCGAGCACATTTGGGAGTCGGTGTCTCTGAGTGTCTGTAAATGAAAGGGTGAATCCAAAGCTGTTCCTGTCAGTGGGCTTCACTCAGCTCCTCAGGGTGATTTAAGAGGTGTCGACATCACTCTGTGCAGGTGTGGGGATATTTGGGGGGCCTGCTTCTAATTGCAGCGGGAAGGACCCACTGGCCCCTACTACCACTAGGGCGAGGCCTGAGGGGGGGGATGGGTGTGTGTGTTTGTGGGGGGAGGAGGGGTGTTTGTAGGGGGAGGAGGGGGGTTCGAGGGTAGTTGTATTTCAGGTTCACTAGACAGCGGGGACGGGCTCGTAAATAGCGGTTTTATTGCTGAGCCGCTATGCAGGGTGAGCACCAGCCTTTCAGCGCGAGATCACAGCAGTGATTAATGGTCCCTGGGTGCCAGGGGGGAGGGGGCAGGGGGGCCATGTCGGAGAGCGGAAGCAGAGGACATGGCAAGGCTGGCACGGCCTGCCTAACCCCCTGCCAATCTGCTGCCTCCATCCGCCAGCACCACCACCCCCCCTCCTCTCCCTGCCACAGCACCCAGGCCAACCACACCTCACTGGAAGAAGCTTCCCTCTTAGCTCTCTGACTCTCCACATCTGGAACTTTGACCCTCCTTGGCCACCGTACGGCAGCTTTCCAAAACGTCCACATTCGTCTCCTAAATGTCCTACTCGGTGGTGGTGCTCAGCGCTGATGAAGACAAACCGGCTATTGTGGTTCCCGAGACAGGAAATCTAGAAAGAGAAGGAACCGTGTGAGATTGTAATGTGGTGCTTTTGGCTCCACAACTATTCCTTCAGAACTGTGCATGAAGTTCAGACTGCTGCTCCGTAAACCAGGGACGGGTTAACTGATACAGAAGCTTTTCTCATGCGGTGCCAGAAAACAGCAACCCCAAAAGCTTTGGAGAAAACATCAGATGGAGCCATTGAGTGCTCCCAGATTGGCTATGTGAATAGCAGCTTTCATAAAGGCACTAATGTGTGTTTGACTAGTATGTGTGTATGTGAGGGGGGTAGGGTGTGTGTGTGTGTGTGTGTGTGCGTGCGTGTGTGTGTGTGTGTGTGTGTGTGTGTGTGTGTACACGCTTGTCTTTGAGCGGTTTGTGTACGTAAATAACGCAAGGCGGAGGCAAAAGAAAGGAAGAAAAATGGCCAAATGTTGATGTGTTGATTTGATCCGTCATAGTGGTTCTACAGAGAAGCCTTTTCAGAAAGATTTGTCGAGAGATGAAACAAGCAGCGCTCCTACTGTTTCCTGCTAACCGCTCTTACAGTAAAGCTGAGGCACTTGTGCCTGTGGGCCTATTTGAAGCCGTCTTCCGCACACATCGGTCCACTTCTCCCTCCTGCCATGAACACGAAACCCCCACACACACAAGAAGCCCATTCAGATGGTGAAAACCCTCCCTGAAATGACAGATCTAAGCCTTCTCCCCTCACCCACGTTTAGGAACATGACGTTCTCAAGGGTTCAGACAGTGCTGCCCTTCTGTCGTAACAGCCTCTCAGAAGAGCCCGACCTTGGTCTTCTCTGCAGATCAAACGGTCAGCATTTATCACCTTTGTCTCCCTCTCAACGCCAATGGGTCAGCTTTCAGACCCAGTTCCAGCCTCTGGCTGCGCTGGCTTCCAGAAGCTTCCAGAAAGCAGACCGACCGTTGAGCACCGCTCTGACACCCATCCTGCACTGCAACATCAAACTGTCGGAGCACAGCAAGCAGTCGTTCACCCTGAGCCAATCAGCTTGACTCGCGCAGCAAGAGGGTCCACAGAGAATGCCTGTGTGGCACTCTGTCTCCCCCTAGTGGTGGAGGAACAGGACAAGTCCCACAATGCTACTCTAGTAGCTGTGCTTGATCACCACTGAAACACTTACAGACATTTCATTTTGCTGTCGTGAAGCCTGTACTATATAGGTGCGTGTGTTGACACACCTGTTTTTTTGTGCGAGTGCAATAGCACAAGTGAGTGTGTGTGCTCATGTTAATATGACAGTGTATTGTAGTGTGTGTGTGTCTGTGCCAGTGTGTCTCTATTCAAAGTAGTTGGTGTGTGTGTGTGTGTGTGTGTGTGGTGCTGACAGATGAGGCTTACGTCCGACAGGCCCAGATCAGATTCCTGGCGCTCCCCCACAAAGCCTGGTGAATCAGGGGTATTTTTGCATCCGTGTCCTTTATGAGCGCTCAGGTTTAACAGCGAAGCTCCGCATGCAGGCAGAACATGGTAATGGCTCCATTGTCTCCCGGTGTGCCGCTCAGGTCCTTGCTCTGGGACACGTCAGCCTGTAACCCCCTCTGCGTGGCCCCTTGTCCCCCTGGCGTTGCTCCTAAGTCCCGGGCAGGACACCCCCCTCCCCCCCCCAGCCACAAACTGTCACCCCTGACTCTCACCTCTCTCATCTGTCCTGCAGGGATGAAGCGGCCCTTCAGCCCGTCGACTCTGCCGGAGGCGGAGGTGGAGAGGAAGGGGCCAGGGATGGCCCTGGGGTTGGGCCTGGGGGTGGGTGCAGAGGGCGAGGCAAGCCCAGAGCCCCTGCAGGTCGAGGGCGCAGTGCCAGGGAGGCCAGCAGCAGGGGGCGCCCTGTCCTCGGAGCACAGGGCCAAGCGGGAGAGGAGGCAGCGCAGCTACACGCTGTGCGAGGTGTGCAACATCCAGCTCAACTCGGCCGCCCAGGCCCAGATCCACTACAACGGCAAATCCCACCAGAAGAGACTGAAGCAGATGTGCAACGGCAAGCTGGCCGGAACCACTGGTAAGATCAGACGTCTTCCTGCCTCGGTGCACCTGTAGCAGACTGCTCTCTCTCTCTCTGTTCTCTCCGTCTGTTCTCTCTCTCTGACGGTCTCTAGCCTGCAAGCTCTCAGGTCTCCCGTGTATTGATTTAAAGAACTGCCACTCTGGTTCATGTTGGCTTGCTGCTTATATTGTAGGGTTTTTCCTGGTTTGGTTTAAGTTCTTCAGTGTCGCTCAATCTCTTTCTGCAACCCACCTACATGATGCTTAAACACACACATGCACACACACACACATGCTCACATCTGTGTATCAGCTAGTTTGACCTACTTCAGGTACACACTCTCAAACAAATTGCTCATAATTACATAGCAACGGTGCCTGCGCCACGGTAACGCTCACCAGGGCTCAATTCTTCTGCCCCTGATTGGCTGATTGAGGCCTGGTGAGAGCTGGCAGACCCTCCTCCAGCCCAGTAGGGGGCAGCTGTGTGGGGAGAATGGAACAGCCTCCCCCACATTCACTCAAGAGACAAACACTCAAAAAGTCAATACAAGAGCGGCTCAGAGCAAAGGTTGTGGAATCTGAAGGTGTTGTTGGAGGACAGTGTGGTGACAGCCGGAGTTTAATGAGCTCAAACTCCCACATGAGCGTCCATTTTGGTGTTGAGAGTGCGTGTGTACGCCTGTGTGTGTTGGTGTGTGTGTGTGATCATATGCATCCGTGAGGATCTGTATATATATCCATATTTTTGGCACCTGTGTGTTTGTCTGTGTGTGTATCTGTGTGTGTGTCTGTGTTGGTGTGTGTGTCTGTGTATATCTGTGTGTGTGTCTGTGTTGGTGTGTGTCTGTGTTGGTGTGTGTCTGTGGATCTGCGTGCGTGTCTGTGCGTATCTGTGTGTGTGTCTGTGTTGGTGTGTGTGTGTCTGTGCGTATCTGTGTGTGTGTCCGTGTTGGTGTGTGTCTGTGGATCTGCGTGCGTGTCTGTGCTTATCTGTGTGTGTGTCCGTGCGTCTCTCTGCCGACTGACGTGCTGCTCATCCGGAGCCTGCTGCCCTGTGTCTTGCTGCTGTGCTCCTCTGCTCCTGGGGCCGTCCCACAGAGAGCAGCAGCCCTGGTCAGAGTGGGAGGAGCAAGGAGCCCTGCTGCCAGGGAGGACTATGCCTCTGACTCACTGCTTCACATGCGCGGTACTAGGGAGCACACAGACACTCTACAACACCCAAGCAGACAGACATTCTAGAACTGAAGATTAGACTTCTGGGATAAAGGGGCAGGCAGACATTATGGAACAGGGGGGGACCGACAGTCATAAAGACAGAGGAGACAGACAGACATAGTGGAACAGGGAGACAGACAGTCCTAAGGACAGAGGAGACAGACAGACATTGTGGAACAGGGAGACAGACAGTCCTAAGGACAGAGGGGGCAGGCTCATTATACAGAAGAACATCGGAGACAGACATCAGTGTCGGGACAGAGACACGAAGAGGAAGGATCTTTTAGGCAGTACCAGATGGGCACAGCCCCCTGCTTGGGCCCCGGGCCCCCATGCACAGCTACGGCAGCAGGAGAGAGAGAGAGACTAGCGAGTGTGAGAGAGAGAGGGAGAAGGAGAGGAGAGAGAGAGAGAGGTCAAGTGAGGGGAAGGGAACAAAAATGGAAGAAAAGAACAGTGATAAGAAGAGATGGGGAGAGAAGAGAGGAGAGGAGAGGAGAAGGAAGGAGAAGAGAGGAGAGGGAACGAGAGGAGAGGAGAGGGAACGAGAGGAGAGGGAACGAGAGGAGAGTGCAGCATGGTGTGCAGATTCTCTTTGACACACAGTCACAATCACGCAGCCTTATCTCTGCTCACCTTCTGCTGGCTCCCCCAGGCAGCTCTGTGTCCTCCCTCCACCACCACCAACCCACACCCACACACACACCCACACACACACACCCACACACACACCGTCAGCAACGTGTGTGTCTTTGTGTAGATGTGTATGGACGTTTGAGGTTGGAATTTGTTGGGTGAGTGCAGTTTGTTGTTGTGTGTGTTTGTGTGTGTATGTTTGTGTGTGTATGTGTGTGTATGTGTGTTGTGTAAGAGTATGTAAATGTGTAGCCTGTGTGTTATGTGTGTTTGTCTCCCAGTGAATCCTCTCCATGTCGGCTCATGTTACCTTTCCTCTCTGCTTCAGCAAGCCCACAGAGGGTCCAGGGGTTTCCACAATCTCTCCTTCTCTCTTTCCCTCTCTCTTCCCCTCTTTCCCTCTCTCCTTCTCTCTTTCTCTCTCTCTCTTTCTCTCTCTCTACCTCTCTCTCTCCCCCTCTCTTCTTCTCTCTTTCTCTCTCCCTCTCTCTCTCTCTCTCTCCCCCTCTCTCCTTTTCTCTTTCCCTATCTCCACCTCTCTCTCTCCCCCTCTCTCCTTCTCTCTTTTCCTCTCTCCATCTCTCTCTCTCTCCCTTTCTCCCCTCTCTCTCCCTCTCTCTTTCCCTCTCTCCACCTCTCTCTCTTCCCCTCTCTCCCTCTCTCTTTCCCTCTCTCCACCTCTCTCTATCCCCCTCTCTCTCCCTCTTTCCTTCTCTCCCCCCTCTATTTCTCTCTCTTTCCCTCTCATTCCCACTCTCCCTCCCCCCTCTCTCTCTTCCTCTTTCCTTTTCTTTCTGTCTTTCCCTCTCTCCACCTCTCTCTCCTTCTTTCCCTCTCTCCACCTCTCTCTCTCCCCCTTCTCTCCCTCTCTCTTTCCCTCTCTCCACCTCCCTCTCCCCCCCTCTCTCTCCCTCTTTCCTTTTCTCTCCCTCTCTCCACCTCTCACTCCCTTCCTCACCGTCACACTGTCCTGTTTGTCCATATTAATGCTTACAAACACAGTGTCTATACGCATTAAGAAATTGCTTACAAACAGAGCCACAAAAAAATCTTGATGTCATAGATAGTATGTGTTCACTGTACGTCTTTTCAGAAGACAGAGCCACATCCGCTAGAGTTTCACTCTTGTGCCTCTCGCTCTTTCTCTCCTCTATGTATGTGCTTCTCTCTCATTGCATGTTTCATATCACATATGTGTCAGGAACCCAAAGGAGATTGGGTGGACATGGCTGTCTGTCTGTCTGTCTGTCCGTCTGTCTGTCTGTCTGTCTGTGTGTGCGTGTGCATATGCGTGGTTACGTGTGCATGCACTGGAAAGGAACGTATGCAAGTCTAAAATGAAATTACCTCCCCCGCCCCCCGTTCCAAATCGGTCGCCGTAAAATTAATTGTTTAACCCTTAGTCCCTTAGGCATG
This sequence comes from Plecoglossus altivelis, assembly GCA_036571765.1. Lineage (NCBI taxonomy): Eukaryota > Metazoa > Chordata > Actinopteri > Osmeriformes > Plecoglossidae > Plecoglossus > Plecoglossus altivelis. Next base: position 4,780,145 of record BROE01000018.1, on the reverse strand, counting down.
TGCATGTCTGCATGTGTGTCTGCATGAGTGTGCCTAAGTGTGTATACATGTGTTCTCCCAGAGTGAGTCCCTCCCCCTCTGCTGGTCTAGAAAGAAGGGAGACCACCTATACTGAGGGAGACCACCCTTAAGTGTCCTTAGTCAGGGTCACTGTCAGGCCAGCCCTGCCAAGGACACCAGCCTCCTCAAATATTGACTCAGGCTATTAGGAGCAGGGCATACCAGGGCACTGACTGAGGGTCTGCCCCATACAGCCACACAAGCACCAACACGGCCAAGATGCATGATGGGAAATATCATCCTGGTCATCATGAAGGCATTCTGTGGGAAGCAGAGGGGAGGAGGGAGGGTGTTTTGAGAGAGGGAGGAGGGCAGTTGACAGCAGTCTGTCCTAATCTTACCCTTCTGAGAAGTGACGAGCTAAGCAGTGACAGTGCCGGTGTGTTCCTGCATGCTGCCTTTTGTGGCGTCTGATAGGGGCTAAGGCTTTGGAACTCCCCTTGATGGGGCGGGTTGCTGTGATGCTCCAGTCAGCGAAACAGAGAAGGCATTGGCCTTTGTGTCTTTCATGGCATCCCGTATCTCCATGCCTTTGATAAAGGCCTGTTGTTGTGACGAGTGTGTCTGTCTGTCTGTGTGTGTGTGTCTGTCTGTGTGTGTGTGTTTGTGTGCTTTTGTGGTTCCTCCCTGTCTCTATCTCTTTGGCTCTGTTTTAATAAAGCGTTGAGGAATTGGATTAAAGGCAAGGATTTTCTGCATGAATGCATTTGCGCATCTGCGTTTTATTTTTGTGCTTCCTCGCCGTTTTCCTATTTTATATATTCCCTGTGGAGTGAAATGACTTTCCTCTCTCCCTGTGCCTTTAGCCATGGCTGTGTCTGTTTGTCTGCCCGTGCGTGCGTGCGTGCGTACGTGCGTGCGTGTGTGTGTGTTTGTGTGTGTGTGTGTGTGTGTGTGTGTGGATGGATGGGTATGTTTGTGTGTTGTGCAGGTGAAGTCATTCTGTATGTGTGGTAACTTTTCGACATCACGGTATGTGGCCTGTCACATCACTTGTAGTTGAGTTTCATTTTCTGTTCATCAGTCGTGCGATTTGTGCGGTTCATGCGGTTCGTGTGGTTTGTGTATAAACAGTATGTGGACCACAATCCTCCTGCAGCCTGGACACGACCTCTGCCCCCAGCTAGCCGACAGCAGACACCCTCTCAGGCATCCACTCCCACCTCTATAAATCAGGGTTGGCTCTGGAGAGCTGCCCTCCTCTCCTCCCTACCCTGAGCTGCCAGCCTCTCTGCTGTCCTCTGCCCCTCTCACAGCCTGTTGCCCTTCCTGCTTGGATCCTGCGAAAAGGCCATGTGGTGATCTAAGGTGGCGTGCAGTGCTGGTGCCCAGTGATGCAAGGAGGAACAAGAACACAAGCAGGTGGAGGAGACAGAAGAAGAGGAAGAGGAGGAGGAGGAGGGAGGGAGGGAGGGAGGAGGAGGGAGGGGGGAGGAGGGGGGAGGAAGAGAAGGAGGAGGGGGAAGAGGAGGAGAATGGCTGAACACATTGGATTTCCCTCGGTGTAGACGATGCTTCTGACGGTCAATTTCGTCACGTCGCAAATGTCTGAGTTCTTCAAGACCAGCTTGTGCTTTCTTCAACATAGAGACCATGTTTCAAAACAAGCCTGGTTTTTCTAGTTGCTCTTTGTCTCTCCGAGAGTCCCCCCAGGCCCCGGCCCCAGCCCCCAGGCCCCCAGCCCCCGGGCCTTCTAGTCAGCCAGCCCCTAGAGAGTCTGTGTTGTTAGGCTGCTTTGACTCCCTGCACCCCTCTCCCCCCCAGCACATTATCCATCCTCCGTGGACCATCATTATGGCCCCTCAGAAGGCCTGATTACACCAGAGTGACTTATTACCTGAGATAGGGAGCTGGGAAGTGGAGGAGAGAAGCTGGTTAGAGAGAGGGCCAGATAGAGGATGATAAAGAGGTTTGGAAGAGAGAGAAAAAATGGAAGGGAAAAGAAAAGGGAGTAGGGAAGGGGAAGGAGAGGACCTGATAAGGAAGAGAGAGAGAGACGAGGGGGAGAGGTGCAAAAAGAGAGCTGGCCAGGAAAGGCTGGGAAGTTGGAGAGAAACCGGGAGAGAGAGAGAGACAGAGAGAGAGAGAGAGAGAGAGAGAGAGAGAGAGAAATAGAGAGAGAGAGAGAGAGAGAGAGAGGGCAGCAGGCCTAGATAAACACTGTCATTTACCCAAGCAAGCAGGACTGCCCAGTAATGGACACATGATAGATGGTCAGAGGAAGTTTGCACTCTCTCAAAGTTGACAAAGTTCACACATACCTTACATCCCTTATGCTTGGTGCCCTGTCAAATGAAAGCAGTGCATTGTGGGATACTGTCTGGCCCTGTTCTGCACCTATACAGCGACGTACTGCACATGTGTGGAGATACAGTATGTCTTGTGTAATGCCATGACTTGGGTTATGCGTGCTTGTGATGATTGATGCCAGCATTTACATTTCAAGCTACAGTATTTCAATGTGCGGTGTGGAAGAGTCGGGGCTTTTTCTGTGAACGTCTGTGTTTGTGGTGCTACCGTGTACGCAGCTTGTTATGAATTGATCTAGTAGTGAACACAAAATGTAGGTGGAGGATGAAAAGAGACAGAGATGGAGAGACAGAGAGACTCTGTTATGTACAGAGTCAAAACAAACCCAGAAATAGAGATCTCACTGGCAATTAGGCAAAATGACAGCGGTGCTCTGTCAATAGACCCTCTGGAGAGGACACACATGCTAGATCTCTCTCTTCTCTCTTCTCTCTTCTCTCTCTCTTGTCTCTCTGTCCCCACATACACTCATAGGGTAATAGTGACTATTAGTTTAGTTATGTCCACTCAGCCTTTCCACAGCTTGTGATGTCTTCACTGCAGGCAGACAGACAGGCAGACAGACAGACAGACAGACAGACAGACAGACAGACTGACAGACAGACAGGCAGGCAGGCAGGCAGGCAGGCAGGCAGACACAGACAGACAGACAGACAGACAGACAGACAGACTGGCAGGTAGGCTGGCTAGCAGGTGCTGGTTGCCATTTAGAGAGGCAGAGAGGCATCTCACCGTTGACTCTCATTGTTATTCATGTATTAATTTATTCACTCATGGCAGTCATGAAATAGGCCTGTAATATGTAGATGTGGGTTTGTTTCTGGATGGGAATTTTCCGGTCGACTGCCCCTGTAGCTGCCACTAATAATAAAGAGAAGCAGGCTGCTGGAGGCAGGGAGGGAGGGGGAGGCAGGGAGGGAGGGGGAGGCAGGGAGGGGGAGAAGAAGAGAGGTACCGGGAGGAGGGAAGGGGGGCAACTTGTCAGAAAACAGGATGCCTCTAGGCATGTGCCAGCCTGCCACCCCACCCCCTCTCTCTCCACACACACACACACACACACCGCCACAGATTGGCGTTGGACAGATAGTGACCAGGTGCGGCCATGCTGCCGGTGACCTTGTCCCGGACAGGAAGCGGAGAGTGTGTAGAGAGCTGATGAGGCGACTCTTGGTGGCGGCAGGACCCTGTTCACCCCCTACAAAGCAGCAGGAAGAGCCAAGGGCCAAAGCAACTTACCTGGAGATGCTGGCCGTGACGGCCGGGGCCTCACAGGCAGGCACTGTTGGTGGGTGACGTTATGACAAGGACACGCCAGCGTCAGCAGGAGTGTGTCCCCCTGCCTGACGCGGTGTGGCCATGTTCTCACAGCACGGCTCAGGCCGTGTCAGCAGGGGACGCGCTCTAGAGGGAGTGGTCAGCCGTGGCGTCGACATACAGCGGACCACCGGGCGGTGCGAGGGGGACACTGCAGAGAGGGGAGCCCCTGACATTCCCCCCCCCCACCCTGGGGGGGATAAGGTGTGGACCCTCTCCTGTCTGCAAGCATGACTAACAACATACAAAAAGGGGAGGAGGAGGAGGGGGGGGCAGTGGAAGCAGATCAAAGAACAGGCGAGAGAAGAGAGAGGAATTGAAAGTGAGAACGATTTTCAGTTGGCGGCTGGAGTGAGAGAGCAACATGAAGGGGATGAAGAGAAAGGGAAGCGCTGATGGATGAGGAGAGAAAGGGGTCTCGGCCGCTTGTCTGCTGGACACACAGTGCGAGTCAGTATCGCTTGCCCTCAAAAGCAGGGGACAGACGCAGTGCCCGTGCTGGAACTCCAGGCATGCTCCTGGACCTCGGGCCGAGCCGCGGCAGATCAGCAAGGCTTCACTGGAGGCCAAATCTGTAGCGTATAATTAGGTTTTAATCAGCTCTCTCATTCAGGCAAGCAGTAAAGCAAAGGCGGGTCGGAGCTCGGCTGGAAATAAGCATTCATGGACGCGTGCGAGAGCCTTTGACCCGTCTCACCCAATCACACAGGCTCTCTCTTTTATCCTTCACCGCTCTGTCTCCGCTCTCTCAGTCTCTTTCACAGACAGACACACATGCACACTGTCTGTCTGCCTTAAACAGGGGTGTCCATGTGAGAGGAAGAGGGAGCTGCGAGAGTAAAGCATGGTCCAGAAGCAAGAATATCCATATGTATTAGTAGATATTAACATAAACATGACCCAACATCAATCTCCATCCATTTTTTGGAGAGTTGGTTTAGCTAATCCAATATGGGCTCTTTAAGTGAGTTCCTTCTTTTCCAAAGCTGCTTTCCATCTGAGCGTTTAGATGAGTGAGCGTGTCTAATCCTTGCTTCTCTCTGGGGTGAGCCACAGCCTTTATTCCTGTAATGAAGTACACCAAGATGAAAGCCATTTTAATGGGATTTAAACTGGGACAGATTCCAGGGAGGACGGAAAAATATGTTGTCGTCATTCTCAATGTCAGCGTCAGCATCGTGCTTTTCTGTCTTATCGCCATCATCATCCTCATTATCTTCCTCTTGATTGTCTTTCTCTCCCGCTCGTCATTCCCACTCTTGAATGTATGTGTGTGTGTGTGTTCCTTCATCAGTGCAGTAGTGCTGGTAGTGCTGGGTGTAATGGACCCAGCAGGGTGGGTGGAATGGATCCCACCCCTGGTACAAGCAGGAGTGAACCACATCATTTGAGACACACCAGACAGCCCTACATAGCTACATAGGAGTCTGGCCTGGGCTGAACAGAAATGCATCTGTGCCTTAGTGACGTCAAACATGAAAACACATGAAATATGCACAACCATGGCTCACCAAGTAAAATCACTAGTGTGTGGTCCTTATCTGCCGAATGAAAACCATGTTTTCTCCAAGGAGGGATTATGCAGTACAGCTGTAGCTTGAGTTTTGAAGGGGCCCTAGTGTGTGTTGACGTTGGGGTGTTTAGTGTGCGAGGAAGTCGTGGCCAGTGTTTTTGGTGGAGGTCCGTGTGTGTGGAGGTGGATGTTAGTCAGTGTGGAGGTGGGGTTTGTGTGTGTGGAGTTAGAGGGTTTAGAGTGTGGAGGTGAGGGTTTAGTTTGTGTGGATGTGAGGGTTAGTGTGTGTGGAGGTGAGGTGTAAGTGTGTGTGGAGGTGAGGGGTTAGTGTGTGTGGAGTTAGAGGGTTTAGTGTGTGGAGGTGAGTGTTAGTGTGTGGAGGTGAGGGGTTAGTGTGTGTGGAGGTGAGGTGTTAGTGTGTGTGGAGGTGAGGGGTTAGTGTGTGTGGAGGTGAGGGGTTAGTGTGTGTGGAGGTGAGGAGTTAGTGTGTGTGGAGGTGAGGGGTAATGAGGCAGTCATTCAGTGATCTGCATGCTGCTGTGATGAGTCTGGCTCATGACCTGTTCTGGCCCAGGCGGCCATATTGGCCCCCCGCTTATTGTTCTGTCAACAGCATCTGTTGGGCCTGATAAAGGGATTAGACCAGACCCCACAGGCCCGCTGGAGTTAGGCTGGATTAGGGAGGTGTGTGAGTGTGTGTGTGTGTGTGTGTGTGTGTGTGTGTGTGTGTGTGTGTGTGTGAGTGTGAGTGCGAGGAGGGTAATTATAACCCTGAGCATGTTCTCTCTGACCTATCCAAGGACCTAGTCCACAACACAAGAAAACATCCTTTTGGATGGATCCCTTCTAGTAGGCACAGCCTCAAGATGACGCTGTCTTTCTGCCTCTGTCTTTCTCCCTTCTGTTGTCGATCTGTGTTTACTGGCACACAGCTCCCAGTCTCAGAGCTGGATCTGACGGGTCCAGACCTCAAACTGTCCTGCTTAAGGCCCTCTCCTTATCACAGTGCATGTCAGGATGTGGGGGGGGGGGTCCAACCCCTCTGACTCAAGGTCAGGTCAAGGCCCAGTTGGTTTTCATGAATACTGCATGTGTATCTTCATGTGTCCTCTATCTGCAAAGTCGTCCTGCTTGACTACAGGCTTAGTCGAGTTAAGTGACGTAAAAATGCAATTCCCCCAAAAACGGCAAATATTGTTATAGTACTGCATTGATTTAACAATTCACTCTAGAATCACAATTCACCCTTAAAACAGATTGAACGTACTTCATGAGAGAAACACACACAAACGCACTTATTGTGTAATATATATTTATAGAATCGCCCAGGAACACTGAAATACAAAGAGGCCATGAAAACAGCTTTTCTTGATTACAAGTGATAGAATCTCACAGTGGCATGACAGAGCGATCCCCCAGCCTCGCTCGCTCGCTCCCCCCCCCCAGGGAAGCGGCGATCTCCTCTCCTCTGCGGATGTCTCCAGGGAGCAGGATGGAGGAAGTGGCCATGTTGCTGTGACATTCCTAAGCCCACCCAACACTTGGAGCACTTGGCCTTCACGTTACCTTGGAATTTAGCGAGCGTCTGGATTAAGTTGGCAGATAGGATTCGTCTGTATATGCGTGACCTGGTTTCATGCGCTAGTGTGCTCATGCGTGTGTGCATATGCAAGTGTGTGTAGTGTGTTGGTACAGAGAGTCTAGACTAGATCCACAGCATTGATTACTGGATCACACAGGCAACGAAGATGTGTTGTTGGTACCTTGGCTAGAGTACCCTTTCCTCTTTCTCCCTGCCCCGCCCCACCCTCCCCTGTCCCCCCTCCCCACCCCATCCTACCCTCTCTCCCCTATCCCCACTGTCCCCTCCCCTGCCCGTTCCTCCTGTCCCCTCCCTTGTCTCCTGTCCCCCCTCCCCTGTCCCACCTGTCCCCTATCCCCCCTACCCCCCTTCCCCTATCCCCCTGTCCCCTCCTCTGCCCCCCCTCCCCTATCCCCCTGCCTCCCCTCCCCTGTCCCTCCTGTCCCCTCCCCTGCCCCCCTTCCCCTATTCCCCCTGTACCTCCTCTGCCCCCCCTCCCTTGTCCCCCTCAATCCCTGATCCCCTTTCTTGATCTCCTCTCAGGGGGCACTAGGAGACCAGGGCCTGCTGGAACAGAGCTCCGCATATTGTTCAGGAAGATGTCATGACGTTCTCCCTCTCCTCAGCCCCCTACTGCTCTGCTGACATGTGCATTTCCATGAAATATTCCAGCTATTCACGCAGAGCCCCTCTCCGTAGATCCCTGCCTATCTGGGGCTGTCAGTGTGAGTGTTTCAGATGGCAGGCAGTGTCCCAGTCAGTCCTCATACAGGATTGCTGGTACTGTGCCCTGATTGGAGCTTGTGCCTTCCTCTCAAGCAGCGTGTCTCTGCGACTTGTGTCTGCCTGCACCACTCAGCTCTCCTGCTCTGGATTAATGAGATGCTCGTCAGGCAAGACCACACACACGCGCACACACATACACACATGCACAATAGTCTTCCCACTAGTTCAAATCCTAATCTGTAGTGCTTGATAGCACTACTAGGATTGGTAGGAAATTGAGTGAGGAACTGGCTGAATGATAGAGCTGGCAGTCTTCAGAACTAATCCTCTCCACATCCTCAATTCTAGGTCTCCCCCACACACACACACACACACCCACTCACACACACACACACACCCACAAACACACACACACTCACATGCATGCAAGGAAGCACACACGAGCTCTACACATCGATTCCCATTCATGCTGACCCACTGAAATGTCTGCAAACATACAGGACGCTAAACAAACGTGCATATTGCGTTGCACACGTTCGCACACCAAACAAACGCACACATGCGCGGCTATACGTCATTTGACCTCATTTAGTTCTCTTTAACAGACGGGAGAAGCAAGTCCTTTGGCTGATGAAGGAGGCTTGATGTTATAGAGGCCAGCTCTCTCTAGTGTAGCGTAAAGTGTGGAGAGGACAGAGGCCCATCAGGCACAGAGCTTGGCTCCACCGTGAACTTTACTTGTCTAATCCTTTGATTCATTGTTATTTGCTTAAGACTTTCTAGTGTGTCTTCCTACCGCGTCAGTTCACCGCAAAAAAAAAAATAAGCGTGGCCCGTCCTTGGATGAGTCGCACTCAATCCTCATCTCTCCATGCCCACATGTGCGAAGAGCTGGATGGAGAGTCATGGAGAGTGGATGAGATGTACTACCAGGCCTCAGTCTCCAGCCCTCCCCATCCTCCAAGCAGCCGGACATCTATTCTTTCTGTCACGTTGAGTCTGTGTCTCTCCTTCCTGTTCATTACCCTCCACATGTCTGTCATTCTCTGCTCTGTCTCTTTCCCGCTCCCTTTCTTCCCCCCTTTTGTCTCTCTTGTCCTGACACAGCCTCTCTCTCCGTTCAACAGACATATTGTGATAGAACAGCATCTGTCTCTCATCTCAGACCACACGTTCGAGACCGTCTCCACACGCGTGCGTATGGTGCAGATGGTGTCCATGTGTAGGATGTGACCTAGTCCAGCATAGAGACCTCAGTTTCCCCCTTGTTTCATTCCAACACTGCTTCTCTCTTCATTGCTTCTGGGTTGTCATCCTCCTCTTCCTGTGTCCTTGACCGCTTCCTCCTCTTCCTGTGTCCTTGACCTCTTCCTGTGTCCTTGACCACTTCCTCCTCTTCCTGTGTCCTTGACCACTCTCTTTTCCTGTGTCCTTGACCACTTCCTCTTCTTCCTGTGTCCTTGACCCCTCTCTTTTCCAGTGACCTTGACCACTTCCTCTACCTGTGTCCTTGACCGCTTCCTCCTCTTCCTGTGTCCTTGACCTCTTCCTCCTCTTCCTGTGTCCTTGACCTCTTCCTCCTCTTCCTGTGTCCTTGACTGTTTCCTCTTCCTGTGTCCTGGACCTCTTCCTGTGTCCTTGGCCACTTCCTCCTCTTCCTGTGTCCTTGACCACTCCCCCCTCCTGTGTCTGTCGTTCTGTATCTGTCGCTAGCCCTGACATGGGTGAGTCAGGCCTAGTCGCTGTCAGCTGAGGACACAGTCCAACTGTGACAAGCAGACGAGACAGCCAAGATGGAGGTCACGCACACATGCATTCACACGCAAAGACGCCATCAGAAACCCATCTGCACTTAGATGCTGTAGCTGCTTTGCATGAGGCTAACGCTCCGTGGTAACGTTCTGTACAACTAGTCTTTGCTGTCTTTTCTGTCACAAAAACGAATCCTCTTTGGACGGGCATCCTTTTAGGGAGACTACTCATGCAGAGTTGTGCAGCTGGGCCTACACTGTTGCTATGTAGATGTGTGTGTGTGTGTGTGTGTGTGTGTGTGCGTGTGTACGGGCAGATTGGGCTCAGTCCAATGGCCCCCAGTCAGAGCGGAGCTGTCTCAGCTCGTCAGCATTAGAAGCTTGCGCCTCCCTGATTGCTGCCGACAGCCAGCCACAGGAAATGATGCGTCGCGAAGCCGCCCAAAGCACCCATGTGACCTGGGGCGGTCAGAGGGGAAGGGGAAGGGGAGGGTGAGGAGAGAGAAGCCAGCAAGGCCGGCGAGGCGATGTGCCCTAACAATCACAGAAGCAGAAACCATAGTCCTGCCTGGCATGACAAAGACTCACACACTCACACATGTACACACTCACGTACACACTCACTCACACACTCACACACTCACACACACATATCCTCACACACTCACACGCACACACTCACGCACACATCCTCACGCACCAATCACACAGGCCCAGGCTACTGATATGCTTAATTTGGAAATAAATTCCCTTCATGCCTGGGACTAAGTCTCCAGAACTGTGCCATTGTCCTCACACTACACAACCCAAGGCTTTAACACACACACAGACACCACATATCTCTGGACTGAACAGAGTCCACATCCAGACCAGATTCAGTGACTCTGATTGGCTCTCTCAGTTGAAGGTCTGTTCTGACTAGCCAAGAGGTTAGAGGTGAGAGGTTAGAGGTCAGGGGCTGTAGAATACTAGTGTAAGGAACCTGTGCAGGTGTTTTCTTTCCCAGACTCGACCTTATGACTCTCTGGTTTATGGTCTCTCTCTGGTCCCTTTTTACTGATTTTCCAGTCTGACCTTCAGGTGTGTCAGATCTAGTCACATTTCCAGACCAGAGCCAAGCCCGTCTGTTTCCACTGACCCCTCCCCTGCTTCCATCCAGACCCAGGAACTATCCCCCTCTCCGTCAACCTCGTCTTTTCCTCCCGCAGAATGATACCACCTGTCTCAGTTCCGCCTCTCTCCCTTCATCTTTCAGAGGATTTCCTGCTCGCCAATACTGTTCTGTTCTAGTAAGGCGCTGGGATTGATGATAGTTCACTTTTATTATTTGACATTTGAAACCACGCAAACGTTTCCGTTCAATATTTTCCTCATCTGTCGTTAGTTTCAAAGACTCCAGAGCCTTGGAAGTTTACAGCTGGATTATCCAACACCAGCCACACAGCAACAAGCTAGTTAACCACTGCTCAATAATATCTACAGCCTACTGCACAGCGACTTGATTGGTTCACTACAGATATTCATCTGTTCATAAAGTGGTGAAATAACCCTTAACCATGAGACCTCTTGAGAACTCTACAAAAGAGACTTGAGGAAAAGTCCAGAAGTAAAGCGTTGGACTGCAAACTATAGACCTGCCATAGAGTACAATGTCATTATGGCCTCTAACATAATGTAGTCAGACCACTAATAAGGAATATTAGCACAGATGCTCTGGAGAGTGCATTATTCAACCAGCCGGAGAGAGCCCATGGTGAGAGCTGTTAAGTGACAGACCTGGAGGGGAACAGGCGAAGAGAGGGTCAGAGAGAGAGAGAGAGAAGGGAGAGGAAGGGAGAGGAGGGGGTGATAGCTGGGGACAGGTGGAGCTGAAGGAGGTGTACAGGTGAGGGTGTTGTGCATATGGTGTACAGGATGTCTGAAGCGGGAGGATGTCCACATCAGGGCTAGACTGAGATGGATACTGAGGGCTCGTCCCTGCTCACTCTTCATCAGGGAGGCAGACCAGCCAGCGAGACAACCTCCATCTCTGATTTGCTGCACTCTCCTTCACCTCCACCCCCCTCCTTCCTCCTTCCTCCTTCCTCCTCCATCTCTTCTTGTCTGGAAGCTTCAGGGATGAGACGTAACACACGAGTGTTTGATGTCAGTGTGGAGCACACAGCTCCCTCTCTCCCTCCATCGGTGTCTGCTCCCCCTCTTTGGAGCCATCTGTGTGGAGGTGAAACGGCATGTGACAAAATGCTAAATGGGACTTTACACCCCTTGTGGAGTAGAGGAGGGGAGGAGGGGGTGCATGTCTAACAGCCTCACCCCCCCCCCCCCCCCCCCTCCCTCCATCGCTCCTCAAGTATCAACTTTCCTCTCTCCTCTTCCTACCAGCACGTCTGTGCTTGTTCTCCTGGTACGTGTGCTAGATACGGTCTGTCTGTCTGCCTGCCACTCTGACTGTCTGTCTGCCATCCTGTCTCTGTATCTATCTCTCAATTTCTCTTCCAGTCTGCCAGTCTGTTTCGCTCGGAGAGAGTTCTGTCTTCCATTCATTTGTTTGGCAGACAGAGATAGAGAGAGCAAAGCAGAGAGAGAGAGAGAGACAGAGAGACAGAGAGAGTGAGAGAAGTGGCTGTGTTTCTAGTTTCCTCCTGAGTGGCTAGCAGTCATTACCTGGGCAGCAGCCTTCTCTTGGCCAGGCTGTACTGCTGTGATTAGTGTGGTGGCCTGGAACGCAGGCTGCAGCTGCAGGAGAGAACGGCTCGCTTCTCCCCTGGATCCAAAAACCACCTGCCAATCATCCCACCGACTTAACACGCGGTGTGAATACCAAACTAGGAGCATTTAGACGTCGGATGTGTTTCCACGCCGGTAGGAAGCTGACCAGCGATGCCAGGGAGCGTCCAGCGTGCGTGTTAGTGCGCCCTGGCACATCCTGGTGCCATGCAGGAACGTTGGCATGGGGAGCGTGTCGCATGGCGGGCAGCCAGGAAGAGAGAGCGTGCTCGCGGTAATGGAGCCGTCCTCAGACACACATCTGCTGAAGAGGGAGGACAGCCACTGGGGGAACCAAAGAGAAAATGAAAGAGGGACACTTTCCTATCCATCAGGCCGGGGGAGGGGGGGGGGGCGGGGGAGCCAGGGCCGGGGGGGAACCCTACAAAACTGCATGTGTCTGTTTGGAAAACACACACAAATCACAACCGCCGTCATGTTCCCTGCACAGCCAGACGACAGATTGGAAAGTAAAGGGGGACATTAAAAGGCAGTCACGCCTTGACAGGTATTGATCAGTAGAGTAGGCCGGAGGGAGGCCGCGTGAGGAACTCACTCACTAGGGTGGAGGGAGTGGATTTAGGGGTCTGTTTGGGTTTGAAAGGATCTTGAGTGTGTTTGATTGTTGGAGGACTGGGCGGATGCCAACGTCAACTTGACTGGAGTCGTTAGCTACAGCCTGTGTGATCAGCCTGTATCATCGTTGTCGTTGTCTCAGTAATGCCACTTACTCACTTACTTACACCTCATGACAGATATCTCAACATCGCTTCCATCCTCTCTTCTCCACTTCAGCCTGCCTCTTACTGTCAGACTGGTCTGCTTCATCTGCCCTCCTGTGCCTCCCCTGCCTCACCCACCCTCCCCTGCCTTCCCCTGCTCTCCCCCTGCCCTCCCCTGCCTCGCCCACCCTCCCCTGCCTTCCCCCAGCTTCCCCGACCCTCCCCTGCCCTCTCCTGCTGCCCTATCCTGCCTTTCTTGCCCTACCCTGCCTTTCCCCTGCCTCCCCTGCTCTCCCCCTGCCCTCCCCTGCCTTCCCCGACCCTCCCCTGCCCTCCCGTGCCTCCCCCGCCCTCCCCTGCTCTCCCCTGCCCTCCCCTTCACCAGCCTTGCCCACCGCTCCCTCTGACAGCACCAGCATGCAACCAGACAGATCCTGCATGCCAATTAGCGTCCGCCTTCCCACGCCTGTGCCAGCCATCATAACCCCCCCCCACCACCACCACCACCACCACCTCTCCTCTCTCCCTCTGCCCGGTCTCTCCTTGTCTCACTCCCACCCCAATTCCGTCCAGAAGTACAGACACTCAGTAGAGCCTATTTATCAGTATGTATGGAGGGGGGGTAGAGGGACAAGGCACTAGGCTGTAAAGCGAAGTGGAGGATGTCATTTCTCTGGAGTGGTGTGTGACGGTCTGACCTTCTCCACTCTCTGGGGCCTCGCGCTCATCACCATAGATACCTGCTGCCGAGAAACCCCGCAAATAGTTTCAATATTAGCTGCCCCTCGCCACATAAAACAATCAGGTTTGAGGCAATTTGGGCTGTTTGTGCGAAATGAAAAGGCAGCACGACGGTTATGTTGAAGTCTGTAACCTGGAGGACAGACCTTTAAACCCCTGGCCTTCAGCTAGCAGCCACAGCCAATGTGCCGTATGAAGTTACAGTTCAAGACTGCTGTATTTCCCTCCCTCCCTTCCTCTCCCTCCCTCCCTCCCTCCCTCACCCCCTCGGCATCTCTCCCTCTCACCATCTTCGTGTTTCTCTCTCTCCTCCTCCCTCTGTCCCTCCCTCTACCTCTCAGAACTGTTGGCTCTCTCAGGATCGTGAGCTGTTGTTGGTAGGACTGCAGACAGCAGGGTGGCACAGCTGCTGTGTCTCTGGCTGGCTACTGCTCCGCTGGTCCCCATCTAGGCCAGGCTTACAGCCGGTGTATAGCTGGAAATGATTCTGGGTGTCAACAGTAGGCCCTACCCTACCCAACCCTATCCTGCCCTACCCTATCCTACCCTACCCTACCCTACCCTAACCCTATCCTGCCCTGCTCTACCCTACCCTAACCCTATCCTGCCCTGCCCTACCCTACCCTAACCCTATTCTACCCTGCCCTACCCTAACCCTACCCTGCTCTACCCTAACCCTACTCTACCCTACCTTGCCCTGCCCTAACCCAATCCTGCCCTACCCTAACCCTACCCTAACCCAAACCTACTCAAACCTTACCCTACCCCAACCCTAACCGTACCCTAAACTAACCCTTACCCTAAACTAACCCTACCCTTACCTAACCTAACCCTACCCTAATCCAACCCTACCCAAACCTTACCCTAACCCCACCCTAACGCTAACCTAACCCTACCCAAACCTTACCATAACCCTAACCTAACGTAACCCTACCCTAACCTAACCCTACCCCAGCCAACACGTCAGCACCCCCAAGCATCCATGCCTGGTAGGAAGGGAGCGAGGGAAGCGAGCGCTAGATCAGATGGGCTGACAATTGGGGAGAAACGGCAGGAAGAGGAAGGGAAGAGGGAGGGAAGCGAACGGCGAGAAGAGGAGCAATTTGATGGTGTAATTAAGTTCCTGATAGCACCCTGGGAGATGTGCTTTGGCCAGGCTCCAGGCCAGTTGTGCCAAGGCTATTCAGCATGCGCTCCTTCCTTTATGTGAACACACACACACACACACACACGCACACAAAGAGAGAAACACACCCACACATGCTGCCAAACACACACAAACTCTTACTATGCATTTGAGCGAATAGAAATGTGCAAACTCTTATACGGTACAGAACACATACTCTCTCTAACACACACACACGTACAGAATTCTTACATTCAGCCCTGCACGCCCTCCTCAACACAGCTCAGAATGTGTGTCAGAGCGCCACACTATCACGGAAAGGGATGAGGAGACACAAAGGAGAGAGAGAGGAGCGCAGGATGACAAGTGAGCAACTGTCACTCAGATCAGGCACGCGCACACACAGATGAGCAGCTGCACTGACACACACACATCTTTTATGCACAGGCAGACACACAGAGGCATGCCTACACACTTGAAAACAAGCGTAGGCAACATTCAAACACACACCTCTCTCCGTCTCTCCTCCACTTGGAATATTGTCTGGCATCCATTCAGCGCCGTGGCACATGCTTATTCTGTTCTACGTGTTTCAGATTCTCTGCTTTTTAGGACAGCCTCAAGTATTCAGCTGCACCTAAAACCAGTGTTGTTCACTGGAGACAATATGTTCACAGGAACTTCCTGTTGCTGCTAAGTGGCACAGTTCGTTTTGGGCTCTGCAACCAAGTAACTACACTGTACTGGCAAGCCGCAATAGTGGCAAACGCTTGACAAATAATCCTCAGATAAATTGTCATGTTGACCTGAGATGCCAGTGCGTGGACCGTTTTGTCGCTGCACATGACCGTCAAGGCTCCCACTGTTCCATGTTACCACAGTGTATGGAGGATGTAGACTGGGAATAACACCAGTTCATTTTCCCATCTGTGCTGTCCGTTCAGGTTAATCGTCGGCCAGCTGAGAGAGAGAGGGAGAGGGAGAGAGAGGGAGGGAGGGAGAGAGAGAGAGAGAGGGAGGAAGAGAGAGCGAAAGAGGGAGAGAGAGAGAGAGAGAGAGAGAGAGAGAGAGAGAGAGAGAGAGAGAGAGAGAGAGAGAAGCGATAGAGGCGGCAAACGCACCCCTCCTCTCCAAACCCTCTATGCTTCAGGCAACAGCAAGAAGCAGAGCGATGCGATTTTAATTGAGGAGCATGTGTATCATTTTTCCGAGTTGAAGCAAGTGATCTGATGGGAATTGTCACGAACAAGGATTGCAAAATTGAGCAACTGAGCAATTGAAGAGAGAACGGGATAGAGAGCAGTTTCTTGGCTGTTTGCTGATCACAACTCCGGGAACACAATTACGGTGCATCGTTGAATGCACTTTTTTTTCTCTGGGGATACCGCGTAAAGATTACGCACTGTGAAACGCCGAGCTGGAGCGAAGCCTCTTCTGTCCTGGACGCACGATGCTGATCGGTGAGTCCGGAACGAAGTCACCCGGAGACGGTGCTGATGTGGCTTCGACATCCGCTGCTCGTAGGCTGTTCTGGAGGCGAGAAACTGGCGTGCGGCTGGAATAAGACCGCTAAAGCATGTGTGGATGGTCTCTCGTATTCATGTGCATATTTTATGAGAAAATATTTCATATTGTAGGGTAAATGTGTCCTTTAGGAATGACTGTTAAATGAATTCTGAAATACGCACACGCCCGTTGGCTGTACGTGCGCAAGTAGGTGAAGTTGAAGCCTATTCACCGAGGACTGTCTCAACGTCTAATATAGTTTCGCTTAATTATATAGGGTGCTGTAAATGATATATGATTCGTGTGAGACAACTTAAATGTTGTATTGTAAGGCATCCAGATTGATCTATGTTATGTTGGAATATGGTTCATGTCCGCGAAGCGGCTGCGTTACATTTAAAGTTTTCATCTCTCAGATACCACGGGCATGAAGAACAATAGTCATTTTATCTAAAGGATAACACTGTTTTGGGTTTGTAAAAGAATATGAAGCTACAGTAAGATTTCCTTCTTGAGAGAGACCATTGCGATAATAAGCAACATTTGGAGGCTACTATTTTTAGATTTGTCGTTAATTTTGCGCATGGTCTAAGTTTTGCATTGATTCAAATATTGTCTGGTTAAAATCGTATGTTGCCTATGTGAAGTTATTGATTTGCGTATATATTTAATCGCTTTGTTTCTGAGTGTGACTTCAAAAGAGATACTTGGGTTACGGAAATTTCCCGTCTAATTCATTATCAATGTCATGCCGCGCTGTGTTGGTAAACTCTAATAACGCCATTATTCACGTTAGATTGCACAAACGAAATCTGAAAATGAAGGATTGCCTAATTTACGAGTCTGGCTTCTATAGTTTAGCCTACAATTAATAATGTAGGCTATAAGTCAACTATAATGAATTGGCAAAAAAACACGTAAAGGAAACACACACCATCTCTAACTGATGTAAGAAGGCCCTATCTGGTATTTGCAGGATTTCAAATGTTAATTTCAAGTAGCCTTGCCGCCTAGATTTGCATGAAGCTTGGTTTATTGATTGATGCAGAATTACTTATTTGCACAAATTGCTCTTGAAAATTAGCCTTTTAAGGCGTTACCCTTCTGTGCACATTTTAATAGAAGCATTCTACCACTATCGAGCAGTAGTATAATGAGTTTGGCCTACACTTAGAAGAACATTGGAACAACCTTGGCCAGGTTTCTTCAAACAGTCTTCTAGATCTAGTCCTAGTTGCCTATGAGAAATTGAACAAAGATCTACAACGCTTTCACTCCGCTCTGCAGTACACGGGGAAGTACGCTTGATCTTCAAGCTTTGTCATCGTACGTTGACCTGGTTGCGCACCAGTCCGGCTGCAGGGGAAAAGGCCGACATTGTGAGAACAGACTACTCTGCAGTGCTATTGGACGCTGTTTCAGAAGTGCAGGCGCAAAATCTCCACTTGTTCCATTTTACTGACAGACCGACTGCTGGAATGCGTGCGTCCTGCATGACATCATCTCTGCATGTGTCAGGCCCTCAGCCCATCTCTCTGAGGAAAGGAGAAAGCGAAGCAGAGAGGGAGTGAGGGAAGGAGAGAAGGAGAGAGAGAAAACAGGAAACGCATAGAAGGCTGGAGACCAAGTGAAAGCTAAGGTGATGTTGATTGGAGTCCGTAACAGTTCACACCGACACTGGCTTACTGAGTTGAATGTTTACAAGACAATACACACTCATGCGTGTGCACATACGGCCCCGCACATGTTATACAAACAAGCACATGTACATCCAAGAATGATGGATCTTTCTTTAGTAGAGATCGTGGGGTGCTTACAGATGCTGGCACTCTTAAAATGGCTTCAGTGCACGCGCAGATGACTCGTGCAAATGGAAGCCATTAGCATTTCTCCCGATATTTCTTCTCCTTTTAATGCTTTCCTCTCCGGCTGCCTAGTGGAGATGAATGTGTGCCCCCTGCACCAGGAGCCTGAGACAGAGCCCAGGGCTGGAGAGCTTGCTGGAAGGGTCTTTGTCCTTCTCTTCTCACCTTCTCTCTCTCCTCTCTCTCAACCTCTGTGTCTCTCTCTCATCTCTCCTCTCTCTCACCTTCTGTGTCTCTCGCTCCCCTCTCTCACATTCTATGTCTCTCTCTCCTCTCTCACCTTCTGTGTCTCTCGCTCCTCTCTCTCACATTCTGTCTCTCCTCTCTCACCTTCTGTGTCTCTCGCTCCTCTCTCTCATCTTCTGTGTCTCTTTATCCTCTCTCTCACCTTCTATGTCTCTCGCTTCTCTCTCTCACCTTCTGTGTCTCTCCTCTCTCACCTTCTGTGTCTCTCCTCTCTCTCACCTTCCGTGTCTCTCGCTCTTCTCTCTCACCTTCTATGTCTCTCACTCCTCTCTCTTACCTTCTGTGTCTCTCTCTCATCTTTTCTCTCTCTCACCTTCTGTCTCTCTCCTCTCTCTCACCTTCTGTGTCTCTCTCTCCTCTCTCTCACCTTCTGTGTCTCTCTTCTCTTACCTTCTGTGTCTCTCTCCTCTCTCTCACCTTCCGTGTCTCTCCTCTCTCTCACCTTCTGTGTCTCTCTCATCTTTTCTCTCTCTCACCTTCTGTCTCTCTCCTCTCTCTCACCTTCCGTGTATCTCCTCTCTCTCACCTTCTGTGTCTCTCTCTCCTCTCTCTCACCTTCCGTGTCTCTCTTCTCTCTCACCTTCTGTGTCTCTCTCTCCTCTCTCACCTTCTGTGTCTCTCTCTCCTCTCTCTCACCTTCTGTGTCTCTCTCTCCTCTCTCTCACCTTCCGTGTCTCTCCGCTCTCTCACCTTCCGTGTCTCTCCTCTCTCTCACCTTCCGTGTCTCTCCTCTCTCTCACCTTCTGTGTCTCTCTCTCCTCTCTCTCACCTTCCGTGTCTCTCCTCTCTCTCACCTTCTGTGTCTCTCGCTCCTCTCTCACCTTCTGTGTCTCTCTCTCCTCTCTCTCACCTTCTGTCTCTCTCATCTCTCTAACCTTCTGTGTCTCTCCTTCCTTCTCTCCTCTCTCTCCCTCTCTCTCTCTATCTTTCTCCTTCTCTCCCGTCTCCTCTCCTCTCTCTCCGTCAGCTCATAGTGAGAGAATAACCCAACTGTCAAACTGGATAATTCCTCCATCCTCTGCTGATTTCACCTCGTTGTTCCGTGTTAAAAGCTGCATTATTAGGTAGCTGCTCCCTGCTGCCTGTAGCCTCATCAGACGCTGGTTAATCTCTAATTCATCTGCAGGCAGATTGACTCAGTTGTATAAGAAACGCAAATTGGTCAGATTCTCTGTTAGTTGTGGCGCTGGAGGTGGGGAGTGGTGACCCCCCCCCCCCCCCAAACACACACACATGCAAACAAACAACACCTTAGGGGCGGCAGGGTGATTGATTCTATATTACAGGCTGTTCCCATGGGGACAACAGTCTATTCTTCTCCCCAGGTCCTCTTATCTGCAGGATCAGTCCTGTGGGAAAAGCTAAATGAATGAAAGGGTTAATCTCTTTGGGACAGGGGCCCCATCCAGACCAGACCAGATCAGGGTGATTACAGGGGCGGCTGATGACAGATGGAGGCTCCACCCTGAAGGGGTTAGGCTGGAGGCCGGAGGCTGGAGGCTGGAGACCGAGCAGCAGCGCAGCGTCCACATTCAGGTCCCAACTGCTGGTGGGACCCAAGCTGCACCCCTGAGCTACTGAGTAATGAGAGTGTAAATACTGCTGTTCCCTGCCCCTAGGTTTCTCCCGTGTCATTACAATCATCGGGCGGTAGCAGGATGTCAGAGTGCCGCCGTGTCCTGTGCCGCTTGCGAAGGACGCAGGGCTGTTGCCACGTCCACCTGCTCCACAGTCCATCTCCGAGGCGTTGTTAGGCCCTGGTCTGTTCCCACGCGGGAGGACCGTGTAATTGCATGACTGTTTGAAGTCCCCAGGTGTGGTGGGTGTAACAGAGGATCTAATTAAAAGGCTCTGGTGTTGGGCTAAAGAGCCTTGGTTGTACTTCCCACCACACTGACATCCTCACACATACCCACACATTAACGTCTCACATCCCAGTTAGTAGTAGGTAAATACAGTCTACGCGTGTGTGTGTGTGTGTGTGTGTTCGTGCGAAGCCTTTCTCTCAGTCATGCTGTGCCTGTGTGTGTTTCGGTTTGTCTGTCTGCGTCTCGGAGAGTTTATATGAATGCAGGGATCACTCCTTATTTGACATTGTTATAGGTTGCTCCTGCCTATATGTGTCTGTGTGTCTGAGCTACGATCGCGCCTTGCCCACCGGGACTTATGGCACAGGGGTGGTGAGATGTGATAACGTCAGGATGAGTACGACCATTAGCGGGCCTTCCATCTACACCACGTGCGACGATCACCTGTCCTGTCTGTAGGGTGGTGCGCTTCCAGAGTGTGGACCCGGGGCTCCTTATCACGTGGAGGGGAGGTTATGGGAGAGATGGGAGGTGCGCGTTTCATCGCGCTCGAGGGAAGGGATGTGGTGATGACGGGGGATGAGTGTGATCGTAAGATAGCAGGAAGAGGTGGTCGGTGTAGGTGTACTGAGGGCCGGGACTATGGTCGATCCTCCTACCTCTCGTGAGGGTGTGAGGGTGGTAGACGTTGCGGGTTTGGAGGCACGGCGCGCTTTGGTGCGTGTGAAGGGGGGGGCGGTGCGCCATACGCTGCGGTCGGAAGGCGCAGCGAGGAGGGAGGTAGGGGCTGGGCACTAGCTCCAGCTCTTGGGATTCCCACCTGGACTACGGTCCCAGACGTCTGGACACGGATGAGACGGCACGGACACAACAGCCCCCTGGCAGTTGATCTCCCCTCAGCACACATCCTAACTCAGTCTGTACAACTCTTGCCCTACCCGCTCACTTCTCATCTCAGATCAGAGTCTTGACCTGTGTTATTCCCTCTTCCTTTCAAACCACAGTTTCTTGTTGGGTTGCAAGGGGCTCTGGCGTGGCGGTTCCGTAATTTCTCCCCATTTCAAAAGGCCATTGTAGTTTCAAGAGGAACCCATCCAACACAATACAAAGATAACCATGGTGTCGGCAGTATCTACAACATTTTACTCCTGGTACATTAGTGTATGTGTTTTACTGTACCTCAGTCTATTCCAGTAACACCCAGTGTAGAGATCTGTTCTCTGTCCGCCCCCCCTGCCTTACTCTGTCCTCCCCCCCTGCCTTACTCTGTCCTCCCCCCCTGCATTACTCTGGCCATGCCTGCCTTCCCCCCATGGCTGGAGAGAGAGAGAGAGAGAGAGAGAGAGAGATGGGGCTGGCCTCTAATCCCTTTATCCAGCCAGGGACACGCAGGAGAACAACAGTGAGTGATGCCGGCTTCTTTTTTTTATCTACTGGTGGCCTCTGTCTCTGTCAGTCCTCAGCCCTGCTCCTCCTCTTGCTCCTCCTCCTCCTTCTCCTCCTCCTGCTCCTCATCTGGCTCTGACCCTGGCTGATGTCCTTGCCATGGGTCTGATGGAGCTGATTAGTGGTGTGGTGATGGTTAGGGCTTTAAGGGAGTTAGAGGAGTGTGTGTGTGTGTGGTGTGTGTGTGTGTGTGTGTGCGCTTGCAGGTGTGTGTGTGTTTGGGGGTGGCTGTGATGGAAGTCTCTGTAATG